>SJYO01052474.1:26928125-26981033 GCA_006410555.1 Capra ibex
AAGTAAACTTAGTCAAGACTACTCTACCTACTTTGACCTCGGCTAATATGTCTCACTTCATTCGGTCTTTCTTTTTGTGGTTATGTCATATGATTGTGTATATATACCTTAAATCCTTCTACCGTTACTGCTGGGACATACGTTCTGTCCTTTTCTCTGTGTCTACACATATTACCTGAAAACCTGAGTCTCCCTCTCCCTCTCCCACCCTACTAAACCCTCTTACCGTAAGATTGTACATATGATAGTACATTCTTAACTTAGTGGTCAGATACAGACTGCGTCCTATGTCGTACGAACCCCGACCACGTACCCCTACTGGGTCTCTCTACAATATCCCTCCCTCCACCCTCCCCCCAAGTACAAACCCTTGCGTACATTTTTAATTTCTAAAATTTTAATTTTTTTTTATTTTATTTAAAATTTTTTTCTTTTTTTTTTATTTCATTAGGTTTCGTGGGTTGTGGATCGACTCCGAACTCTCTTCCTCTCGACATCAACAGACTCCTTTACGTCCACCTGGGTCTCTTCCTGACTCTTTGACTCCGTCCCGGTCCTACCTATATTTCCTTGTGGGTACTCTCCCTATAAGACCTCATCCCCATCTAAAACAAAGACTTACGTTATTGACTCACGACAATAAACACAAAAGAGACTTTCTTTTTTTTTAAACAAGAACCGACACGACCCAGAAGTACCGACACATACCCGAAAGAGATCAACGACACTCGTCTCAGATGAGAGATCGACACCACGTACCCGAAGAGTAACACCACCAAGGAGAGCAACCCTTCGTTCCCAAGATCCCACGTACCCGAAGTCCTCACCACCGAGTGTCGTACACCTTAGAAGGGTCTGGTCCCAAACTTAGACACAGGGGACGTAACCATCCACCTAAGAATTGATGACCTGATGGTCCCTTCAGGTTTCTTTAAACAAAAGAAGGATTAATTGAACACTAGTACTGCTATCGTCCTTTTAGCCTGTTCTAAAAGGATAACGTATAGAATCTAAAAAGACCCTACCGTCCCATTTCCACCCTCTTCCCGTGTCGTTGGGTGGGGTCACAAGAACGGACCTCTTAGAGTACCTTATCCTCGGGCCACCCGACGTCAGGTATCCCAGTGTGTCTCAGTCTGTGCTGAATTCACTGAATCGTGTGTGTGTCCCATTTCCACCTCTATCTTTTCCTGAATATTTCCGATCGTCTCATTAATAGGGTATTTTAACTAATGAAACCCCTGAACACCTAGTATAAACACAACAACAATATCCAAGACCCAGAATATTCGGTACCCTTTTCACGGTAGTGGCCCTCGTACTCATTTTAACTGAAACCGTCTATCGGGACGTACTAAAAAAAAAAAAGGCAAAGACAACTAAGAATAAATAAAAATTTTTAAAATAATAACCTACTGTTAACAAAATATCACAACACACTCAAAGGCGACATGTTACTTCACTTAGTCGATATACATGCGTATATAGGGGAGGGAGAACTCTGAGGGAAGGTGGAAGGATAAGGTAGAGATATTCAGTAGTCTTTCATGGTCGACTTGAGGAACACGATCTGTCGTCGAACATAAAAAGTAGTGATTAAGATAAATGTCTTAGACGATAAAACGGGCACAGTACCATACCAAATCAAGTTCTTTATCCGGAAACCTTTAAAAAAATTTTAACTTCATGTCAACGAAATGTCACAACACAATCAAAGACAACGTGTCGTTTCACTTAGTCGGTGTACATATGTAAATAGGGGAGAAGGAACCTAAAGGAAGGGTAAATCCAGTAGTGTCTCGTGACTCATGTCAAAGGACACGATATGTTAGTCAAGAGTAAGTAATTACCTTTGACAAAAATTGAAATAACGAAAATTCTACGTGGTCCCATTTGACAGGTCTACCTTCTTATTGTCCGTAGTTAGTATTAATATAACACCCAGTAGAAAGGTATGAGCTTCGTCGTGAAAACCAATTCCAGTATTCACCTATACAATAATACCCTCTCTATCCTCACTGGACAGACGTCCAGTTCTTCGGTGTCAATCTTGACCTGTACCTTGTTGTCTGACCAAGGTTTAACCCTTTCCTCATGTAGTTCTGACATATAACAATGGGACAAATAAATTGAAAATACGTCTCATGTAGTACACTTTACGGACCGACCTACTTCGTGTTTGACCCTGGTTCTAACGACCCTCTTTATAGTTATTCGAGTCTATGCGTCTGCTGTGGTGGGAATACCGTCTTTCGCTTCTTCTTGATTTCTCGGAGAACTACTTTCACTTTCTCCTCTCACTTTTTCAACCGAATTTCGAGCTGTAAGTTTTTTGATTCTAGTACCGTAGTCCAGGGTAGTGAAGTACCGTTTATCTACCTCTTTGTAACCTTTGTCACCGTCTGAAATTAAAACCCCCGAGGTTTTAGTGACACCTACCACTAACGTCGGTACTTTAATTTTCTGCAAATGAGGAACCTTTCTTTCAATACGGGTTGGATCTGTCGTATAAGTTTTCGTCTTCGTAATGAAACGATTGTTTCCAGGTACATCAGTTTCGATACCTAAAAAGTCATCAGTACATACCTACACTCTCGACCTGGTATTCTTTCGACTCTTGGCTTCTTGACTACGAAAATTTGACACCACAACCTCTTCTGAGAACTCTCAGGGAACCTGAAGTTCCTCTAGTTGGTCAGTTAGGATTTCTTTTGGTCGGGACTTATAAGTAACCGTCCTAACTATAACTTCGACTTCGAGGTTAGGAAACCGACGGACTACACTTCTTGACTGAGTAAACTTTTCTGGGACTACGACCCTTTCTAACTTTCGACCTCCTTTTCCCCTACTGTCTCCTACTCTACCAACCTACCGTAGTGACTGAGTTACCTACACTCAGACTCATTCGAGGTCAGCAACCTCTTTCTGTTCCTCCGGATAGCACGAAGTCAAGTACTCCAGTGTTTTCTCAGTCTGTACTGACTCCCTGACTTGACTTAGCTATTCATTTTTTCGTCCATCCTCAATACCTTTTCTAAGCTATGGATCCTATCTCTTCTCACACACACTCCATTATTAACAGTTTCAGTTTTTTTTTTTTTTTCTTACCTCTCTACACTAAAATGACTTCAAGGTCCGTTCGATACCCACCCCGACGAAAATCGATCCCCCTTCTCGACCAAAGAACGACCCAAACACGTCCGTGTCTGTACGACGAGGACCGAGGTTAATAATTATAGACCGTCCACGATAAGATTCACAAAATGTATATCATCGGAAATTAGTGGCTGAGCTACCTGTACGCAAACTCATTCGAGGTTCTCAACCACTCCCTGTCACTACGGTCCGTACGACGTCAGGTACCTCAGTGTTTCTCAGTCTGTACTGATTCACTGACTTGACTTGTCTTGGAAATTATAGACATTATTATGCTAGTAGAGACAAAAGGTATACTGTTTTGTCCGTGTCTCTCCAATATATTAAGTAGTTAGTGGCATCTCGATTCCCACCATTTAATGTCTCAGTCCTAATCTTCGGTTTTCAGACGAAAGTTTCAGGTTCGAGAATCGGTGATATAATGGGACGATGGTTCGTCGTTCTTCGTCTACACCCCACTCTTCCACTTCCGTCACCCATATACGATCCTCCTCCCGTTATCCCCTACACAGTCTAATCGATAGATTGTATATCTAATAAGATCTTTGTATCGAATGTAACCGAGCATAAAAAGTCTAGGAAGACGAGTTCAGTATGGACACGGTCGTCACGATTCTGATACAATTTCTTATCCAACACACACACACACACACACACACACACACACACATGACAAAGTCTATCGTGGAAGTGTAGGTCAAAGGACTCGATAGGGAAGTTGTCAAGTTTACTTTCTTCATTTGATAGTGAACTTTTCCTATATAATATATTTTACATATAGATTCTTTAAACTTAAATAAAGTTTTACAAACAACCACGAGTTAAATGATTATTTTTTTTTGGTGTAATAAAGTACGTTGATCGTAAGAGTTCTTAACTTTAAACAGGTGATTCACGATTCCTAAAGTATACGACGGCCCAAAATTTGCAAAGACTTTCTTGCGGATTTTCGTGGTTACTGTGTTGACTGAGACGACACACAAGTCCTAATCTTATTTCGAAAACTGTTTCAGCAGTCACACGACTGTAACAATAATTTCCAGGAAGTGGAAAACTACCTCGTCAACTTGTTATGAACAAACAAACAGGGTCTTAGTACACCCTTACTAACAACCCAAAGTTCCAAAAGTCCACGAAAAAAGAAAAGAAAAGAAAAAAATTCGGTTTTCACTACGACCGTCTCTGTTTCTCACGGCACTGTTTTCGACGAACATTGTCGCCTCTACTCAAGAGTACGATAGGAATTATCACTATTCTCAGAGATCGGTACCCATCGAAAAAAGTATGTGAATAATAAAAATTCGTTTCATGAACGTATTTTATCGAAGGGGGGGGGGAAACCTTAAGTGAAGGGAAAGTCTCCAACATTTTATTGGACAATGTATTTGAATGTTACCTATAAAGTTGTCACAAAGTGTCACGGAGCTCACTCCATATGTACCCAAATTAGTTCCCGTAACTCTCCGAAGTCCACGACAGCGTAGAGACCTACCCTGACCTTGAGTTTCGGTGATGTAAAAACTTTTACACTGCAAGACTAAGTGGAGGGGTGAAATGAGAGACCAAGGAATTTTATAAATCTTACATATTTATTCTGTTTTCACAATGACTGGGTGGGTTCAGTCATGGGTGGTTCCCAAGAAGACGGACCACGACGAGAGAGGTAATCTTCCTCTGGGTTCAACCAAGTCTTCGTTTCTTTTCGAATTAAGAAACCACTTTCTAACCTCTCTCCCCAAAGGGACCACCGAGTTACCATATCTTAGACGGACTGTTACTTCCTCTGTGTCCAAACTAGGGACTAGACCCTCCAAACTGGGGACTAGGTCCTCCTAGGGTGTACAGTGCCTTGTTACCCCGGAGACACTGTGTCGAGCACTGGGACGTGTGGGATCTCGGACACGAGGTGTTCTCGTCGGTGGTGTTACTCTTCCGACACGAGGTGTCGATCTCTCATCGGGAGGGGACGACGTTGATCTCGTTTCGGGTCCGTCGTTTCCTCTGGGTCACGTCGGTTTTTATTTAGACTGGGTCACGTCGGTATTTATTTTAGTGAAATTTTTTTTCTCTCCTCTCTTGTTCTACCACCTCCTCATCCACCTACACCTCATGTAGAGAGAGGTTCCTATGGAGTCCTTATGTCGAAGGTCTGTGTCTTCACGTACGTCTTGTGGTCGACTTTCACCTGTCCTCATGGACTGGTCGTCTTTTCTTATATATCTTGGTGTGTTTCAAACCATCCTACTTCCTTGATTCCCCCTTTTGTCCTCACAATCATCCTGACCTGGACGGGAACCGTCCACCCCCTTGACTTCGTCCCCAGACTAGGGGGGTGACCCCGTTGACAGACTCAGTCTCCTCTTCGTAATTCAGACTCTCATTTTCTCGACTAGACACCGTCGGATTTACCTTACTCTTAACCCGTCAGGAACGGTGTCGGTATGTATGAGACCTCTGCCTGTGTTTCAAATCCCTAACACCTCGTTAGGGTCCCGCTCCCGACGACAACTTGCACCTCTCTACTTATCTCTCCTACCCTCCCTCCCCTAACACCACCCTTTAAGGACACCTCCTTTCGGTCCGTCGGTACCTTCGTTCCGTCATAACGACTCAGTATACATCCACCACTTCGGTAGTGGTATCCGAGAGAGAGGGGTGTACGGTCGTAACCGTCGACTCGTTATCTCTCCGACCGGGTAGTTTTCGGACTGTGTGACTTGATCTCTCACCTTAGGGTGGGTCCCACGGGGAAATGCACAGACTGTACCGTTAGATGTCTCATCCTGGGGTCAGTCCCCCTGGAGAGATACACGAACCGTGGCTTGTTATCTCTTCCTGGGGTCCGTTCCCTCTGGAGATGCACGGACTTGTCCACCTCGATGTCTCTTTCTGACCAGTTTCTCCCGAAAACTAGTGGTCGATGTTCGAGATTTTTCTAAGACTATTCCGGTATTACACCGGACGGTCCGAAGAGACAGTCCCCTCAAGAGGTCCGTTATTATGACCTCGTATAACCGGTTATGACCAACGGTATGGGAAGATCTCGTGATATAAAGGACAACGGGATCGGTGGTTGAGGGGACTCATGGACCACGACGGTCTTGGGGATGTTGGGTTCGTCGACGTGGTGGAGGTGTGGACAGGGAGTGACCCCGTCTGTGTTCAGGGGGTCCCGTCGGAGTCCTTGTTTGGGGTCACCTACTGGGTGTACGTCTCGACCTTTATTTTAATGTTAACTTTGGGTCCCCGTCACACAGATTCCTTCTTCTGGGTTTTGGAAGGTGGTCGACATGTTCGACGTCTAATTTAGGTGTACTAGTTGACCCGTCTGAGACACAGATACCTTATATATTTTCGTGTAACCCCCGAGGGTGTTTTCTTTTGTGTGATCAAGACTATCACGTCTGTAACCTCCGTTCTTGTGTGTCCTCATCCGGTCTAATCTTCGACTCGACGGGGGTGTCGTCCAGGTCTCTGGTCGTCACAACCTCCCGGAGGATCCCTCCACTCTACCTGACATTGAGGGTCACTCCCTTTCTTGAGATTGTCGTCACTGAGTTCTTTTTGTAAATAATAAGAATACAAAACTGAAGAAGACATCTAAGTAAACATAAAAAAATTTAAAAAAAGAAGAAACGGTGGGGTGGGGGTTTAATGTTAACAAATAAAATAACCGTGATAACCTTCTTTGTGTTCGACCTTAGTTCTAACGGCCCTCTTTATAGTTATTGGAGTCTATACGTCTACTGTGGTGGGAATACCGTCTTTCACTTCTCCTCGATTTTTCGGAGAACTACTTTCACTTTCTCCTCTCACTTTTTCAACCGAATTTCGAGTTGTAAGTCTTTTACTTCTAGTACCGTAGANCTTTGTCACAGTCTGAAATAAAAAGACCCGAGGTTTTAGTGACGTCTACCACTGACGTCGGTACTTTAATTTTCTGTGAATGAGGAACCTTCTTTTTAATACTGGTTGGATCTATCATATAAGTTTTCGTCTCTGTAATGAAACGACTCATTCCAGGTATATCAGTTCCGATACCAAAAAGGATACCAGTACATACCTACACTNCTTTGTCACAGTCTGAAATAAAAAGACCCGAGGTTTTAGTGACGTCTACCACTGACGTCGGTACTTTAATTTTCTGTGAATGAGGAACCTTCTTTTTAATACTGGTTGGATCTATCATATAAGTTTTCGTCTCTGTAATGAAACGGCTCATTCCAGGCATATCAGTTCCGATACCAAAAAGGATACCAGTACATACCTACACTCTCATCCTGACACTTCTTCCGACTCGCGGCTTCTTAACTACGAAAACTTGACACCACAACCTCTTCTGAGAACTCTCAGGGAACCTGACGTTCCTCTAGGTTGGTCAGGTAAGACCCTAAAGAAACCTTCCTTACTACGATTTCGACTTTGAGGTCATGAAACCGGTGGAGTACTCTTCTCAACTGAGAAACCTTTTCTGAGACTACGACCCTCTCTAACCCCCGTCCTCCTCTTCCCCTGCTGTCTCCTACTCTACCGACCTACCGTAGTGACTGAGCTACCTGCACTCGGACTCACTTGAGGTCCTCAACCACTACCTGTCCCTCCGGAGCGCACGACGCTAAGTACCCCAGCGTTTCTCATCCTGTGTTGACTCACTGACTTGACTTGACTTGACTTGACTTACTTTAGATAAATTCCAAAACTCGAAAAAAAGAGAGGCAGTAAAAAATAACAACAATATTTGGAGACGGAGATGTAACACGAAAACGTCAAGATATCTCAAAAGGAAAAGAAAAGGGAAAGAAGAAGGATAAAAAGAAGAAAAGAAAAGAGAAAAGAATTAAAGTTAAAACATTTGGATAATAATAAAAAAGATGTAAATGAGGAAACAAACGAAAAGGATGACAAGAAAAAGGAAACGTCAATTAGAAACTGTATATATTTAGAAGAAATGGAATTGAAACGTATAGATAAGAAAGAAAGAAAAAAAAAGGGAAAGGAAAGTTGTATAAACAATCAAAACAAAAGTAACGAAATAAGGAGCGAACCGAGGAACGAAATCAAAACAAGAAGTCAAACACGAAATCAATCAAAACAAGAATTGACCATCTATATTAAAAAATAAAGGAAACAAGGGACCCATTTGGATGGGATGAAATGAAGACAACCTGACAAAACTAAAACGAATACCCACATATACATATATAAGGTAATAGAACTAATAATAAACGGACTAAAACATTGACGGTAAACAGACCCCAAAGAGTAAAAACCCATGAACAAAATTAGAGTGAATTACGGTATTGTTTGGTGACCACCTTAGAAACAAGGACTGGTCTCTAGTTCGGGACTCGGAAACCTTACCCTCGTGACTGAGGTTCTGGGATCTGGTGACCTCTTGATTAGGATCCCTCATAGTTTATCACTCTTGAGTGTGCTTCCTTTGGTGAACTTATGTTCTGGAACGTAGTGGGGTGGTGGTCTTCGCGGGACACGTCCTGTGGAGTAAATTTGTCGTTTACTTTGTTTTTATGTTTGGATTAATAGTCGTCTGTCCTATTGGTGGAGTGAGTCGGAACGGGTAGTCTCCTTTTTGTTTGTTTTTATGAGTAGTGTTTAGAGTCAGATATGTTTTGAATGTGTATGGTGACCTGGTTGGAATCCTCCCGTCTTTGGTTTTCCTTCTTTCTTAAGTTGGACCTTCGGACCCTTTTCCTCTGGAGTTAGTGTCATTCAATTTTTTTTTTTTTAGTACTTTTCCGTCTCTTTATGACGTGTTTACTTCCTTGTCTGATCTTTATGCTTCAGGTTTATTTACTTCTCCTTTATCCGTTTGATGGACCTTTTGTTAAGTCTCGTTACCATCATTTCTAATAAATTTTTTTTTTGTTTTGGAACTTTTGTCTTACCTTTTTTACGTTCTTAGTTAATTGTTTCTGGATCTGTTTAATTCCTTATTTGTGTGTCTCTGTTCGTTGTGTCAATGACTTTAATTTTTATGAGATCTTCTTTAGTTATCGTCTTATAGACTTCGTCTTCTTACTTAGTCTCAACCTTCTATTTTACCACCTTTATTGAAGACTTCTCGTCTTATTTCATTTTTCTTACTCTTCTTGACTCCTATTAGAGTCTCTGGAGACCCTGTTATTATTTACGTGGTTATAAACTTAATATCACCAGGGTCTACTTCTGCAAATACTCTTCTTCTACCCCTACTCTTTTAAAAACTTCTCTAATATCAACTTTTAAAGGGGTTGTACTTTTTCCTTTATCAGTTAGTTCAGGTTCTCCACGTCTCAGGGTATGTCCTATTCGGGTTCCTCTTTGTGTGGTTTGTGTATGATTAGTTCGATGGTTTCTGATTTGTGTTTCTTTCTTATAATTTTCGTCGTTCCCTTTTCGTTGTTCATTGTATGTTCCCTTTGGGGTATGCAAATAGTCGACTAGAAAACCGTCTTTGAGACATCCGGTCTTCCCTTACCGTCCTATATAAATTTCATGACTTTCCCTTTTTAGATGTTGTTTCTAATGACATGGGTGTTCCTAGAGTAAGTTGTTAACTACCTTTTTATTTTTTGAAAAGTCTGTTCGTTTTACATTCTCTTAAGTAATGGTGGTTTGGTCGAAATGTTGTTTACAATTTCCCTGAATATGTCAGTTCTTTATGTTCTCTTCTTTTTCTAGATGTTTTAGTTGGTGTTTGTCAATTCTTTTACCGTTATTCTTGTGTATATAGTTATTAATGAAATTTACATTTTCCTAATTTACGAGGTTGGTTTTCTGTGTCCGACCGACTTACCCATGTTTTTGTTCTGGGTATATATACGACAGATGTTCTTTGGGTGCAGTCTAGATTTCTGTGTATATCTGACTTTTACCCTCCTACCTTTTTATACAAGGTACGTTTACCCTTCGTTTTCTTTCGACCTTATCGTTAGGAGTATAGTCTGTTTTATCTGGAATTTTATTTCTTCTAATGTTCTCTATTCCTTCCTGTGATATATTACTAGTTCCCTAGTTAGGTTCTTCTTCTGTATTATTAACATTTATAGATACGTGGGTTGTATCCTCGTGGAGTTAAGTATTCTGTCTACGATTGTCTGTATTTTCCTCTTTAACTTTGTGTTATTATCATCCTCTGAAATTGTGGGGTGAGTGTGGTTACCTGTCTAGTAGTTTTGTCTTTTAATTATTCCTATGTGTTCAGAATTCACTATGTAATCTACTCTACCTAGAGTAACTATAGAAGTCCTGTAAGGTAGGTTTACGTCTTCTTATGTGGAAGAAGAGTTCACATGTACCTTGTAAGAGGTCCTATCTGGTGTAGAACCCAGTGTTTAGTTTGGAGTCATTTAAATTCTTTTAACTTTAACGTAGTTCATAGAAGAACTGGTGTTACGATACTCTGATCTACAATTAATGTCCTTTTTCCTTCACATTTTTTATGTTTGTGTACCTCTGATTTGTTATGAAAAGATCTATTGGTTGTCCAGTGACTTTTTTAGTTTTCCCTTTATTTTTTTAAAGAACTTTGTTGTTACTTTTGTACTGTTGAGTTTTGAATACCCTACGTTGTTTCGTCAATATTCTCCCTTCAAATATCGTTATATTAGGATGCAGTTCTTCTTTTTGTACTTATCTGTTGGATTGAAGTGTGACTTTTGTTCACCTTTTTCTTCTTCTTCTTCTTCTTGTCGTTTTTGGGTTTTTTTAATCATCTTCCTTTCTTTAGTATTTCTAGGCCCGTCTTTGTTTACTTTTTCTTTTTGTTGTCATTTCTAATTATTTTGCTTTTCGACTAAGAAACTCTTCTATTTGTTTTAACTGTTTGGAAATCGGTCTGAGTAGTCCTTTTTTTCTCTCTTCTTAGTCTAGTTGTTTTAATCTTTACTTTTTCCTCTCCAATGTTGTTTGTTACGTCTTTATGTTTCCTAATGTTCTCTGATAATACTTGTTGTTATACCGTTATTTTACGTATTGGACCTTCTTTACCTGTCTCAGAAATTTTTCAAGTTAGAAGGTTCTGACTTAGTCCTTCTTTATTTTTAATACTTGATGGGTTAGTGTTCGTGACTTTAACTTCGACACTAGTTTTTCAAAGGTTTTTTGTTTTCAGGTGTCGGTCTACCGAAGTGTCCTCTTAAGATAGTTTATAAATCTCTTCTCGATTACGTATAGGAAGATTTTGAGAAAGTTGTTTAACGTCTCCTTCCTCGTGAAGGTTTAAGTAAGATGCTCCGGTGGTAGTGGGACTACGGTTTCGGTCGGATTCTGTTGTGTGTTTTTTCTTTTGACGTTCGGTTATAGTGATTACTTGAATCTACGTTTTTAAGAGTTGTTTTAAAATCGTTTGTCTTAAGTCGTTGTGGAGTTTTTTGAATATTGGTACTAGTTCAAACTAAAAAAAGGTCCCTACGTTCCTAAGAAGTTATATACGTTTAGTTAGTTACACTGTGGTACAATTGTTTAACTTTCTTTTCGGTATACTGTTAGAGTTATCTCCGTCTTTTTCAGAAACTGTTTTAAGTTGTGGGTAAATACTAATTTTGAGAAGTTTTTACCTGTATCTTCCTTACATGGAGTGGTATCATTTCCGGTATATACTATTCGGATGTCGTTTGTAATAAGAGTTACCACTTTTTGACTTTCGTAAGGGGATTCTAGTCCTTGTTCTGTTCTCACAGGTGAAAGTGGTGATAATAAATTGTGTATCAAGATCTTCAGTATCCCGATATCGTTAGTTTCTTCTATTTCTTTATTTTCCTTAGGTCTAGTCTTTTCTTCTTCGTTTCGAGAGTGACAAACGTCTACTGTACCATGATACGTATCTTTTGGGATTTCTATTATAGTCCTTTGATGATCTGGATTAGTACTTTAATTTTCTGCGAATAAGGAACCTTCTTTTCAATACTGTTTGGATCTATCATATAAGTTTTCGTCTCTGTAATGAAACGGTTGTTTCTAGGCAGATTAGTTCCGATACCAAAAAGGACACCAGTACATACCTACACTCTCAACCTGACACTTCTTTCGACTCGTGGCTTCTTAACTACGCAAACTTGACACCACAACCTCTTCTGAGAACTCTCAGGGAACCTGACGTTCTTCTAGGTTGGTCAGGTAAGACTTCCTCTAGTCGGGACCCTAAAGAAACCTTCCTTATTACGATTTCGACTTTGAGGTCAGGAAACCGGTGGAGTACGCTTCTCAATTGGGTAACCTTNCCTACACTCTCAACCTGACACTTCTTTCGACTCGTGGCTTCTTAACTACGCAAACTTGACACCACAACCTCTTCTGAGAACTCTCAGGGAACCTGACGTTCTTCTAGGTTGGTCAGGTAAGACTTCCTCTAGTCGGGACCCTAAAGAAACCTTCCTTATTACGATTTCGACTTTGAGGTCAGGAAACCGGTGGAGTACGCTTCTCAATTGGGTAACCTTTTCTGAGACTACGACCCTCCCTAATCCCCGTCCTCCTCTTCCCCTACTGTCTCCTACTCTACCGACCTACCGTAGTGACTGAGCTACCTGAACTCAGACTCACTTGAGGTCCTCAACCACTACCTGTCCCTCCGGACCGCACGACGCTAAGTACCCCAGAGTTTCTCAGCCTGTACTGACTCACTGATTTGACTTGACTTAGTCACTTAGATCGTTCAAAGTCCATATTTTGGTTATATGTCTTTAGTGAACCTAAAGATACATGATTGTTCCTTTTTATTTTTTCTCTTTAATTCCTTAGTTAGGGTAAGTGGTAACGTTGCTTTACTTATTTTATATATTCTTATTTGAATGGATTCCTCTGTTTTCTTGACATGTCTCTTTTAATATTCTGTGACTTTTAAGAATTTCTATACCCTTATGGTCTGGTACACTGGAGGGCGGACTCTTTAGATATACGTCCAGTCCTTTGTTGTCAATCTTGACCTGTTCCTTGTTGTGAGACCAAAGTTTATCCTTTTCCTCACACAGTTCCGACATATAACAGTGGGACGAATAAATTAAATGTATGTCTCACGTAGTATTCTTTAGGACCTGACCTACTTCGTGTTCTACCTTAGTTCTAACCGTCCTCTTTATAGTCACTGGAGTCTGTACGTCTACTGCGGTGGGAATACCGTCTTTCACTTCTTCTTGATTTCTCGGAGGACTACTTTCACTTTCTCCTCTTACTTTTTCGATCGAATTTCGAGTTGTAAGTCTTTTGATTCTACCACCGTAGACCAGGGTAACGACGACGACGACGATTCAGCGAAGTCAGCACAGACTGAGACACACTGGGGTATCTACCGTCGGGTGGTTCGAGGGGGCAGGGACCCTAAGAGGTACGTTCTTGTGACCTCACCCAACGGTAAAGGAAGAGGTTACGTACTTTCACTTTTCACTTTCACTTCAGCGAGTCAGGACAGGCTGAGAATCGCTGGGGTACCTGACGTCGGGTGGTCTGAGGAGACAGGTACCCTAAAAGGTCCGTTCTCATGACCTCGCCCCCCGGTGACAGAAGAGGTGGCCAGGGTAATGAAGTACCGTTTATCTACACCTTTGTTACCTTTGTCACCGTCTGAAATAAACTGCCCCGAGGTTTTAGTGACGTCTACCACTGACCATTAATTTTCTACGAACGAGGAACCTTCTTTTCGATACTGGGGATCCATCGTATAATTTTTCGTCTCTGTAATGAAACGGTTGTTTCTAGGTAGATCAGTTTCGATACCAAAAAGGTCATCAGTCCATACCTACACTCTCAACCGGATATTTCTTTCGACTCACGACTTCTTAACTACGAAAACTTGACACTACAAGTCTTCTGAGAACTCTCAGGGAACCTGACGTTCCTATAGGTTGGTCAGGTAGGATTTCCTTTAGTTGGGACCTACAAGTAACCTTCCTGACTACGACTTCGATTTTAAGGTTAGGAAACCTGTTGACTACGTTTCTTGACTGAGTGACTTTTATGGAACTACGACCCTTTCTAACTTTCACTCTTCTCTTCCCCTGTTGTCTCCTACTGTACCAACCTACCGTAGTGACTGAGTCACCTGTACTCAAACTCATTTGAGATCCTCAACCTCTATCTGGCCCTCCGGACAGCACGACGTCAGGTACCCCAGTGTTTCTCAGTCTGTACTGACTCACTGACTTGACTTGACTACTTTCTTTAGTTTCTCGTATGTTTGTCTACCTCTCTCTCAGGTACAAGAACCCATCCTTCTTAGTCACAACACTTTTACTGACATGATGGTTTACGTTAGAGGTCTAAGTTACACTAGAGATAGTTTAATGGTTAGCGTAAAAAGTGTCTTGATCTTGATTTTTAAAGTATTAAGTATACCTTTACGTTTTCTGGGACTTATCGGTTTCGTCAGAACTCCTTCTTCACACCTAGACGTCCTCACTGTGAAAGACTGAAGTCTAATACGATGTTTCGACGTCAGTAGTTCCGTCATACCGAGACCGTGTTTTTGTCTTTATATCTACTTACCTTGTTCTATCTTTCGGGTCTTTATTTGGATACGTGTATACCTATGGAGTAAAAAATGTTTCCTCCGTTTTTATATGTTACCCCGTTTCTGTCGGAGAAGTTATTTACCACGACCCTTTTGACCTGTCGATGTACATTTTCTTACTTTAATCTTGTGAAGGATTGTTGTATACGTTCTATTTGAGTTTTACCTAATTTCTGGATTTACATTTTGGTATTTGATAATTCGAGAATCTCCTTTTGTATCCGTCTTGTGACTTTACTTTCGTTCTAGGAGATACTGGGTGGAGGATCTCATTACCTTTATTTTTGTTTTCATTTTTTTACCTTGGAATAATTTGAATTTTCGAAAACGTGTCGTTTCCTTTGATATTCGTTCCACTTTTCTGTTGGGAGTCTTACCCTCTTTTATTATCGTTTACTTCGTTGATTGTTTCCTAATTAAAGGTTTTATACGTTCGTCAAGTATGTTGAGTTATGGTCTTTTTGTTTGTTGGGTTAGTTTTTCACCATTTTTCTGGATTTGTCTTTAAAGAGGTTTCTTCTGTATGTCTACCGATTGTTCGTGTACTTTTCTACGAGTTGTGGTGAGTAATAATCTCTTTACATTTAGTTTTGATGTTACTCTATAGTGGAGTTTTTAAGATATTTTTTATTTACGATCTCTCTCACACCTCTTTCCCTTACGACGACCACCCTTACATTTTACTATGTCGGCGATACCTTCTGTCATACCTCTAAGGAATTTTTTGATCCTTATTTTGGTGGTAGTCAAGCCAAGTGAAGTCAGTGAGTCAGGACAGGCTGACAAACACTGGAGTACCTGACGTCGTGCGGTCCGGAGGGACAGGTAGTGGTTGAGGGTCTCAAATGATTTTGAGTACAGGTAACTCAGTCACTACGGTAGGTTGGTAGAGTAGGAGACAGTAGAGGAAGAGGGGAACGGACGTCAGAAAGGGTCGTAGTCCCAGAAAAGTTTACTCAATCGAGAAACGTAGTCCACCGGTTTCATAACCTCAAAGTCGAAGTCATAGTCAGGAAGGTTACTTGTGGGTCCTGACTAGAGGAAATCCTACCTGACCAACCTAGAGGAACGTCAGGTTCCCTGAGAGTTCTCAGAAGAGGTTGTGGTGTCAAGTTTTCGTAGGTAAGAAGCCGTGAGTCGAAAGAAATATCCAGTTGAGAGTGTAGGTATGTACTGATGACCTTTTTGGTATCGAAACTGATCTGTCTGGAAACAACCGTTTCATTACAGAGACGAAAAATTATATGACAGATCCAACCAATATTGAAAGGAAGGTTCCTCATTCACGGAAAAATAAAGTACCGACGTTAGTGGTAGACGTCACTAGAACGACGACGACGACGACGACGATTCAGCGTAATCAGCACAGACTGAGACACGCTGGGGTATCTGTCGTGGGTTGTCCGAGGAGGCAGGGACCCTAAGAGGTCCGTTCTTCTGACCTCACCCAACGGTGAAGGAAGAGGTCACTAAAACCTCGGGGGGTTTTATTTCAGACGGTGACAAAGGTTACAAAGAGGTAGATAAACGGTGCTTCACTACCCTGACTACGGTACTAGAATCAAAAGATTTACAACTCGAAATTCGGTTGAAAAAGTGAGAAGAAAAAGTGAAAGTAGTTCTCCGAGAAATCGAGAAGAAGTGAAAGACGGTATTCCCACTACGGTAAACGTACAGACTTCAATAACTATAAAGAGGGTCGTTAGAACTAAGGACGAACACGAAGTAGGTCGGGTCTCAAAGAGTACTACATGAGACGTACATTCAATTTTTTCGTCCTAGTGTTATATGTCGGAACTACATGAGGAAAAGGTTAAACCTTGGTCCTATAACAAGGTACAGTCCAAGATTGACAACGAAGAGCTGGACGTAGGTCTAAAGAGTCCTCTGTCTAGTCCAGACAATATGGGTAGAGAAAGTCTTAAAAGGTGTCAAATAACACTAGGTGTGTCAGTTTCCGAGACCGTATCAGTTATTTCGTCTTTATCTACAAAAAGACCTTGAGAGAACGAAAAAACTACTAGGCCGACTACACTGGATCGTTAGGTTGAGAATCCGTATATAAGACTCCTTTGGTTTTAACTTTTTCTGTGTCCATAGGGTAACACGTGACATCGTGACAAATGTTATTTATCTTGCACCTTCGTTTGATCTTCAGGTAACTGTCTACTCACCTATTTCTACAACGCCACGTATGTGTGTCACCTTATAATGAATCGGTATTTTTCCTTGCGTAAACTCAGTCAAGATTACTCCGTCTACTTTTGCTCCCGGATAATATGTCTCACTTCATTCAATCTTTCTATTTGTATAAGATTACGTATATATACCTTAGATCTTTTTACTATGACTTATTAAATAAATGTCCCGTCGTCACCTCTTTGTCCGTATCTCTTATCTGAATACCGGTAGCCCTCTCCCCTTCTCTCCCACTCTACATACTTTTCTCATTGTACCTCTGAATATAATGGTATACATTTTATTTATCGGTTGTCCTTAAACGACATACCGAGTCCTTTTAGTTTGACTAAGACATAGTTGGATCTCTCCACTCTACCCCTCCCTCTACCCTCTCTCCGAGTTTTCCCGCCCCTATATACATATAGATACCGAGTAAGTACGATTCGAAACTGTCTTTTGTCGTTTTCAGACATTTCGTTAATACGAAGTTAATTTTTTTTTTTTTTCTTACCTCTCCACACTAGAATGACTTCAGGGTCCGTCCGACACTCACCCCGACGAAAATCCCTCCCCCCCAAGAACAACTAAAACATGTCCGTGTACACACTACGTGGACCGAGTTCTAACGTTACGGTCCAACTAGGACCCGTGTCGGAGAGACGTGTTCCGGACGGAGGGTGGTAGAACTTAACGTCACAACACACGTTACGAAGTAGTGTACCGGACGGGTCAAGTTCACAGTCACTTCGGTACGATCCTTGAGACGAGTCTTCACACCCGACACACCGGACACGTACTTCGTCCGTGGACTACTCGTTCACTTTGATCTGATTGGTCTTTCCTTTTCTCTTTTTTCTCCAATCTGAATTAAAATCATAGGTCTAAGATAAAAATAAAGAACCCTTTACAATCACCCGAAACGGTCACTCTTTTTACTATGACAACGTAGTAGGTTTATGAAGATCAACTTGAAAAATGAATTTTTCAATTTCATGATGTAAGTGTACTCATCCTTCAATATTATCTCCAGATTTACATTGTCATAACTATTACAAAAAATCCCGAAGGGAACATCGCGTCGGTCTTTATTTATTTATTTTCTTAAGACGATTTCTTAGATGGAGGTTACGTCCTCTGGTTACCCAGCCCTTCTAGGGGGCCTCTTCCTAACGGATGGGTTAGGTCACAAGAACCTGAAAGGACCACCGAGTCGACCATTTCTCAGCCGGACGTTAGGTCTTCTGGACCCAAGTTAGTGACCCAACCCTACTAGGGGACCTCCTCCCGTGTCGTTGAGTGCGACGACAAGAACGGACCTCTTAGGAGTACCTGTCTCCTTGGACCACCCGATGTCAGGTACCCCAGCGTTTCTCAGTCTGTGTTGACTCTCTGATTTATGTGACGAAAATTATAGTACCAAGTGTCCCTAAGTAAAATGACAATACGAAGTATTATCTCCAAAGTATATAAGAAATCCTACGTACTACCAGAAATCGGGAGGGTTACCGTGGGGTGAGGTCATGAGAACGGACCTTTTAGGGTACCTACCTCCTCGGACCCTCCGACGTCAGGTACCCCAGCGTTTCTCAGCTTGTGCTGACTCCCTGAAGTGAAACTGAAAAGTGAAAGTACGTAATCTCTTCCTTTGTCCTTGGGTGAGGTCACAAGAACGGACCTCTTAGGGTCCCTACTCCCTCGGACCACCCGACGGCAGATACCCCAGCGTGTCTCAGCCTGTGCTGACTTCACTGAATCGTCGTCGTCGTTTATTTATTTGTTGTTGTTTTTATTTCTCTAACTTTGTTTCTTTATTAGAGAAGGTATTACTCCGTGAACGGAATTTGCCTTGATAATAAAAGTATTAAAGATCAAATAAAAAGGATCTTTTACAGACTTCGTATATTTTTATGTATAAAAATTTCAGGAAAAAAACGTGAGATCAATTCACAAGAACGGACCTCTTTAGGTCCCTACCCCCTCGGACCACCCGACGGCAGATACCCCAGCGTGTCTCAGCTTGTACTGACTTCGCTGAATCGTCGTCATCGTCGTCGTCATTCTGTCATACCCGACGATCCGTTACTTCGAGATCCCGGTCTTTGACCCTAACCTTAGGACAGAGGAGACTAGTGGTCAAGACACTGAAAGTCAATAAATTAGAGAAGTACGAAGTCAAGGAAGCAGACACACACGTTTCCGCGAAGTCAGGACAGACTGAGACAATACAGTACTTGACATCGGGAGGTCCCAAGGGTCAGGTACCCTAAGAGGTCCGTTCTCAAGACCTCACCCACCAGAAAAGGATGAGGTCCCCTAGAAGACCTGGGTCCCTAGCTTGGGCACAGAGAATTCAGAGGACGTCACCGTCTGCCCCACAAATGGTGATAACGGAGGACCCTTTGGGAGGAACGACCGTCTAAGAAATGGTAGACTCGGTGGTCCCTTGAGGAAAACGTATTTTTACCCCGGTTATTCGGAGTCTCCAACAAAAATCTTAATTTACATAACAGATACAATGTATGAAAAGACTATATTGTAAGTCATTTACACTTGTTATTAAAATAAATACATTTTGTCTATTAATAAAAAGTCGAAATAACTCCGACTTAACTGTTTTAACATTATGTAAATTTCATATGTTGTACTATTGGACTATATGCATATGTAACACTTTCCAAAGAGGGGTGATCCAATTAATTGTATAGAGAAAGTATGTTGACTAGGACACAAAATAGGAAAAACATTATCAAAGTCGATTTCGACTTTGAGGTCATGAAACCGGTGGAGTACGTTTCTCAACTGAGTAACCTTTTCTGAGACTATGACCCTCCCTAATCCCCGTCCTCCTCTTCCCCTACTGTCTCCTACTCTACCGACCTACCGTAGTGACTGAGCTACCTGCACTTAGACACACTTGAGGCCCTCAACCACTACCTGTCCCTCCGGACCGTACGACGTTAAGTACCCCAACGTTTCTCAACCTGTGCTGACTCGCTGACTTAACTTGACTTGACTTCGTCACCCAATCTCCTCGAAGATTAGATATCAGTTAATTAGTCTTTGTGTCCACGGTTTGAACCTGAAAACTAACCGTAGTTTACCCAACCTCCGACACCCCGTCCCCAACCCCCCGGCAGAAGATCTTCACTCTGGATTTCGATACCTTAGACTACGATGGAGGTCCATCTATAGTAATCTTCACTCTACTCAAGGGTGTCTAAGTGCAGTGTATTAGTGGAAAACCCTAAAAAACTTACTTTTGTAAATTCAAGATGAGAGAATCGTTGAAAGTCAATGTGTCATGTCATATTAGTTGTTACAGTAATACAATAGGTAATCTAGGTGTAGTAGAATGACGACTTTCAACCGTGGTAAAATGGTTGACTAGGGATAAAGGGACTGGGGTTGGGGGTCGTCCCGAAGGGAACACCGAGTCGACCATTCCTTAGACGGACGTTACATCTTCTGGACCCAAGTTAGGAACCCAAACCTTCTAGGGGACTTCTTCCCTTTCCGATGGGTGAGGTGACTCACTGAAAGTAAAAGTGGAAGTCGTTGACGAAAACATAAGAAATAAAGATACTTAAACTGGAAGGAAGGAAAAGATGGAGGGAGGAAGGAAAGAAAGTGTAAAGTGTTTATTCACTATTGTGTCACACGGAAAGAGAGGGACCGAATAAAGTGAATCGTATTTCGGGAGGACCAAGTCTGTATAGGTTGACACGTAGGTCAAGGACACACACCCGAAAAGGGGGGTGTAGTTCGGCAAGAGTCCGTAGTCAACACACAGGATCATAAGTAGAGCGTTCTCAGTCTGTACTGACTCGCTGAAGGGAAAGTGCAAAGTGAAAGTACGTAACCTCTTCCTTTACCGTTGGGTGAGGTCACAAGAACGGACCTCTTAGGGTCCCTACTCCCTCGGACCACCCGACGGTAGATACCCCAGTGTGTCTCAGCCTGTGCTGACTTCACTGAATCGTCGTCGTCGTCGTCATAAGTAGAGTGAAGATTACTATTGATGGACCTCCATCGTAGTCTAAGGTATCGAAATCCAGAGTGAGGATCTTCTACCGGGGGGTTGAGGACGGGGTTTCGGAGGTTGGGTAAACTACGGTTAGTTTTCAGGTTCAAACCGTGGACACAAAGACTAATTAACTGATATCTAATCTTCGAGGAGATTGGGTGACGAAGTCAAGTCAAGTTAAGTCAGTGAGTCAGCACAGGCTGAGACGCTGGGGTACTTAACGTCGTGCGGTCCGGAGGGACAGGTAGTGGTTGAGGTCCTCAAGTATGTCTAAGTGCAGGTAACTCAGTCACTACGGTAGGTCGGTAGAGTAGGAGACAGTAGGGGAAGAGGAGGACGGGGATTAGGGAGGGTCGTAGTCTCAGAAAAGGTTACTCAGTTGAGAAACGTACTCCACCGGTTTCATGACCTCAAAGTCGAAATCGTAGTAAGGAAGGTTTCTTTAGGGTCCCGACTAGAGGAAGTCTTACCTGACCAACCTAGAGGAACGTCAGGTTCCCTGAGAGTTCTCAGAAGAGGTTGTGGTGTCAAGTTTTCGTAGTCAAGAAACCGTGAGTCGGAAGAAGTGTCACGTTGAGAGTGTAGGTATGTACTAATGACCTTTTTGGTATCGGAACTGATCCAAAGTAATTAAACGACCTCACCGATTGTGTTGAGTCTTTGTAAAATGAATGATCTAATAGATAATGTTTTTCCTATTTTGTATCCTAGTCAACATACTTTCTCTACGAATCCCGTTTCTTCCCCCTTTCCTAAACATCGAAGGAACGGGAGAGACTCATATAGTGAGAAGGGTTTATTGTGTTTAAGCGGTTGACCTTCCGAGAGGTTTGGGACAAGAAACCCCAAAAATACCTCTGGAGTAATGTGTCTGAAGTCACCAATTGGTTGGAGACAAGAGAGGGGAGGGTCTCCAGTTCCCTCACCCCGACTTTCAAGAGTCAGAGGTTAGTGTACCAACACACGGGACTATTGTTCGAAAGGTTTTCACCAGAGAAATTGTATTGGTTTCTGGGAAGTTAAAGAGAGTGGTGATCTCTTCGGTAATCGTCTCCTACTCTACAAATATATCGTAGTGACTAAGTTTCCTGTACTTAAACTCGATTTAGACCCTCTGACATCTCCTGTCTCCTCGGACCACATGACATCAGGCACCCCAACTTTTCTTAACCTGTGCTGAATCGGTGACTTCTCGTTGTTGTAGTGACGTTCAAGACTCCCAAAATCCTCGAGATACGAGTCTTACCCCTATTTCTGGTTTATAAATAAAGAAAATTTTATACAAATAAATTAAATAAATAAACTGCAGTGGTCCAGGATCGACATCGTACTTCCTAGAAAAAATCGACCCAGTACGTTTGAGAAACAACTCCCGACATTCTAGATCAAAGGGCTGGTCCATAGTTTGGATCCGGGGGACGTAACCCTCGTACCTCAGGATCGGTGACCTGGTGGTCCCTTCAGGGTTCTAGTTTATATATAAAGAATATTTAGTACAATATAGAACAACAGCGTTTATTTTCAAAAATAAAAAAATACTGACTTATATGAGGCAACATTTATGTGTGGCGTAAAAGAACTAGTAAGTAAGTAATTATCTGTGAATCTAACAAAGGTAAGGAACTGATAACACTTATTACGATGGTTGCTTGTACCGGTGTGTCTCTAGAGAAACCCTTTCACCAACACAAGGGACACTTATGCACGAGTCTTCATTCTAACGACCTAGTATACCACCCAACTTCCGCGGGACCTCTTCCCTTTCCGATTGGTGAGGTCATAAGACCGGACCTCTTAAGGTACCTGACATATCAGGTACCCCAGCGTCTCAGTCCGTACTCACTCACTGAAAGTAAAGTGTGAATTACCACCAAGACAAAAATTAAAAACCCCTTGGAGATATCGTCAATCAGAAGAATAGTGGTCACATGTTCCCACAGGAAAAGAGGCGTCACGAGCTCTCGCAAAAACAATAGAGGATACATAACACATCATCAGTAGGATTGTCTACTCTTCACTAGTAGTAATACGAAAACTAGACATAAAGGGACTGCTGATCACTACAACTTTGGAAAAGTACATAGACAACAGGTAAACATACAGGAGAAACCTTTTTTACAGATCAGTCCAGAAACGAGTAAAAAATTAACGTAATAAAATAAAAGTCGACGTCCTCACAAAAAACAGACTATTACCTATAATTGGTAATAGTCTATACACCAAACGTTTATAAAAGATGGTAGGTTTTAAATGGAAAAGTGAAAGAACTACAAAAGGAACCGACTCGTCTACGAAAAATCATCTATGTCAGAGTGAACAAATAAAAACAAAACCAACGAAACGAAAACCACAGTTTAGGTTTTTTAATAGTGGTTCTGGTTACAGTTCTTCAAATGGGCAATACAAAAGAAGGTTCTTAAAACATCAAAGTTCAGAATGTAAGTTCAGAAATTAGGTAAAACTCAATTAAAAACACATACCACATTCTTTCCCCAAGTTAAAGTAAAAAGACGAACACCGACAGGTCTAAAGGGTTGAAGGAGTAACATATGTTTCCTATATGTTAAAAGGAAACAACTTTTAATTGACTGGTATATACGTACCCAAATAGAGACCCGAGAGATAAGACAAAGTAAATAGATATATAGATAGAAGTGTGGTTATGGTATAACAAAATTAATGACACTCCTTTCCCTGTCACAATCAACGAGTCAGTGTAGACTGAGAAACACTGAGATACCTGACATCAGGTAGTCCAAGAAGACGGGTACCTTAAGAGGTCCGTTCTTATGACCTCACCCAACGTGAGGGAAGAGGTCCCTAGAAGGGCTGGGTCCTTCGTTCGGGTATAGAGAGCGTAACGTCCGTCTAAGAAATGGTAGACTCGGTGGTCCCTTCGGGTATTGAAACATTATATCAAACTTTAGTTCTCCACACTACGGAGGTCAAAACAAGAAAGAGTTTTAATGAAGGACCAAGATAAATTTAAATTCCAAAAAAAGAAAGAAAGAAAAAAAAAAAAATGATAAAGACACTTTTTACGGTAATCTTAAAACTATCCCTGACTTAATTAAGACATCGATTGAAAGCCATCTTAAACCTAGTGTTCGTTCCTTATAGAAAGGTGGATAAACACGGAAGAAGTTAAAGAAAACAGTTATGGAATCTCAAAAGTCATATGTTTAGAAAGTAGAGGAACCAAATAAGGGTTGATAAAATAAGAAAGACTACGATGACATTTAACATAACAAAAGAATTAAAGAGAAAGACTATCAAGTGACTTCTTTCAATATGAAGTTGTGAACGGAAACTTAGTATGACAAAATCTACACAGAGAATGTATGTTATATATTAAAATTTTTAAATGGTTTATATTTAAAAAAGAAAATCGTCTACTTGAATGTCAGATATAAACAATATTATTTATATTTGACATTTAAGTAGACGATGTCAAATGACACCTGACACTTCTTTCGACTCGTGGTTTCTTAACTACGAAAACTTGACGCCATAACCTCTTATGAGAACTCTCAGGGAACCTGACGTTTCTCTAGGTTGGTGAGGTAAGACTTCCTCTAATCAGGACCCTAAAGAAACCTTCCCTACTACGATTTCGACTTTGAGGTCATGAAACCGGTGGAGTACACTTCTCAACTGAGTGACCTTTTCTGAGACTACGACCCTCCCTAATCCCCGTCCTCCTCTTCCCCTACTGTCTCCTACTCTACCGACCTACCGTAGTGGCTGAGCTACCTGTACTCAAACCCACTTGAGGACCTCAACCACTACCTGTCCCTCCGGACCGCACGACATCAAGCACCCCAGCGTCTCTCAGCCTGTGCTGACTCGCTGACTTAACTTGACTATTGTTTATATAACTTGAAATAAATGAAAACAGTACGATTCACAATTATGAAGTATTAAAAAGAAAACAATGTACTTAAAGAACTACACATGTTCAAAAAAAAAATATTAAACCTGTTAAAAACCAAATAAAATTGTGAAGAATGCGAATATTGAAATATAAAATGTAGATTATAAGGTTTTAAAATTAAACCGTTTAAATTCCATGTGATAAGGAAAACCTTTCTTTATCCTTTTAAACGTAAAATATGAAAGGGAATTGAGAAAGGAATAGAAAGTAGAAGGTTTACAACAATCAATGTGAGAATAAAAGTCAGTGAAAACCATCAAAGAATATACACCGGACTTGTTACAATTAAGAAATTCAAAGAACTCAGAACGGATACCAAACATAATCAAAGTCCACATGTCGTTTCTCTAAGTGTATATATATATAAAGAAGTCTAAGAAAAGGGAATATCTAATAATGTCCCATAACTCGACATGTCATCTAGGAACCGTAATACCGTTAAAAATTCGAGAGAAAAAAACCAGGAAGTTAAACAAAAGTTAGTACAAATTGTACGACAATTAGTGATCATCATCATTTACATTCAATGATAATTATAAGGTCAAGAACGTAATCCACCACATTAAGGTTTACAAGTAATACAAAAACTCTATTTTATTTCATTTTTCCCGTTCGAACAATACTAATTTATTTAAGACACGAAGTTTAAAGATTATTTTTTAAAGTTTATTAGAGTCTTCGAAATTATCGAAAAAGATTATCTTTTAAAGATAAAAAAGTAAAATTGTGATAAGATATGATAGTGATCACTGAAGGGACCACCGAGTCTACCATTTCGTAGACGGATGTTACACCCACTGGACCCAAGCTAGGGACCCAGCTTTGCTAGGGGACCTCTTCCTTTATCGTTGGGTGAGGTCATAAGAACGGACTTTTCAGGGTACCTGTCTCCTCCGACCATCCGATGTCAGGTACCCCAGTGTTTCTCAGACTGTACTGATTCGTTGAAATGATAGTAATTTGATAATGATACTTTCCGTTACGGTTTCTTATGAGTTTGATGGTGTGTCAACGTGAGCAGAGTGTGCGATCATTTCATTACGAGTTTTAAGAGGTTGGGTCCGAAGTCGTTATACACTTGCACTTGGCACTTGAAGGTCTACAAGTTCTACCAAAACTTTTCCGTCTCCTTGGTCTCTAGTTTAACGGTTGTAGGCGACCTAGTAGCTTTTTCGTTCTCTCAAGGTCTTTTTGTAGATGACGACGAAATAACTATACGGTTTAGGAAACTGACACATCTAGTGTTATTTGACACCTTTTAAGACTTTCTCTACCCTTATGGTCTGGTGGACTGGACGGAAACTCTTTGGATATACGTCCAGTCCTTCGTCGTCAATCTTGACCTGTACCTTGTTGTCTGACCAAGGTTTATCCTTTTCCTCATGCAGTTCCGACATATAACAGTGGGACGAATAAATTGAAGATACGTCTCATGTAATACTCGTTACGATCGGACCTTCTTTGTGTTCGACCTTAGTTCTAACGACCCTCTTTATAGTTATTGGAGTCTATACGTCTACTGTGGTGGGAATACCGTCTTTCTCCTTGATTTTCGGAGAACTACTTTCACTTTCTCCTCTCACTTTTTCAACCGAATTTCGAGTTGTAAGTCTTTTGTTTCTAGTACCGTAGGCCAGGGTAGTGAAGTACCCTTTATCTACCCCTTTGTCACCGACTGTAAAAACCCCCGGGGTTTTAGTGACGTCTACCACTGACGTCGGTACTTTAATTTTCTGTGAATGAGGAACCTTCTTTTCAATACTGGTTGAATCTATCGTATAAGTTTTCGTCTCTGTAATGAAACGGTTGTTTCCAGACAGATCAGTTCCGATACCAAAAAGGACACAAGCACATACCTACACTTTCAACCTGACACTTCTTTCGACTCACAGCTTCTTGACTACGAAAACTTGACACCACAACCTCTTCTGAGAACTCTCAGGGAACCTGACGTTCCTCTAGGTTGGTCAGGTAAGACTTCCTCTAGCCGGGACCCTAAAGAAACCTTCCTGACTACGATTTCGACTTTGAGGTCATGAAACCGGTGGAGTACGCTTCTCAACTGAGTAACCTTTCCTGAAACTACGACCCTCCCTAACCCCCGTCCTCCTTTTTCCCTGTTGGCTCCTACTCTGCCGACCTACCGTAGTGCCTGAGCTACCTGTACTCAGACTCACTTGAGGCCCTCAACCACTACCTGTCCCTCCGGACCGTACGACACTAAGTGCCCCAGTGTTTCTCAACCTGTACTGACTCACTGACTTGACTTGAATTACAATCCTTAGAAGTATTATCGTAATAAAGTATTATATTATCAAGGTTCTTAGGTAGTTGTAATCTTACCTTTTCATTTAACACCATATACGTATATTGTCTCGTTACTTTTACTTCATGACACTATGTGTGTTGTTGGACTTAATTAGAGTTATTACAACTTTCCGTTATTCGGTCTGTGTTCTCGTGTATGGTACATAAGGTAAACATATTTTGACTTTTTACCTGTTTGGTTAGATCTTACAGTCTTCAGTTTTATGACTAATTGGAACTTTCACCTCACCACTGACCCTCTTTATTGTGTCCGTATCCGAAAACTTTATGATCATTACAAGATAAAGAACTAAACCAATGAACCACATAAATATAAAAATTTAAATAACTCGTTATATGAATAATGAACACCTGAAATGAATACACAAGTAAGTAGAAGTCACTCTTTAAATGAACATTTTTGGTAGACGTATTAGAAATAAGGTCTTAAACTATCATTAAATACATTAAAAAAAGTTAAAAAATTTACCAAGTTTGACGGGAAATACCCGATACAAGGTATATTGTAGTTGACAAACGATCCTTCATATGATTTATAAAACGTAAACGATAGAATAATTTAGAAATATTATTAGGACATTCGATCTTTCCAGGAAACACGTATTATTGATTTAAGTCTCTTTGTTTCAAAAAACGGGTTCTAGTATGTTGATCATCATATCGATATGAGAGGATGGGACTGTTACAAATTTAGACGTTCAATCAAAATCTCGTCTTTGTCAAAAGTTTAACCTCAGAATCCATACCTCCTGTATCGATTCAGTGAATTGGATCGACAAAAATGAGTTATCAACGTTATCTTTAATGGAAACTGTTCGTTTCGTCACGGTCATAGCAAAAAGAACTCAAAAATTCAAGGATTGACTTATCGCCCTTTTCAGTATTTGTTGGTGTTTGTTATGATTCATGAAAGAAACCTGTACCAGTGGACTTAACTAAAGATTTATTTTACGAACCTTTTAATTGTAAATAGAGATAAACAACACCTTGTTTCTTAAGATTGGTTAGTGACCTAAAGGCTCCGACACTATTTATGAACGGAGACAGGAAACTACGAAATATGTCCCTCCGTCTGACGGATTGCGAGGTTTTCCCTAAGATGATACTTTGTATAACAGACTGTAATGTAATTTATCGAACTTTTATGACATTGGTAACTACGGGTCAACAACAATTTCATAGAATCTTAGTTACTTTCTTTAATTATTTATCTTTTGGGTTAGGATTCTCTTTAGAAGAATACCAAAGGATCAATTCTTTTTTATTTAATTGTGAGAGTCGTCCCCCTTTCGTCATCTAACACACCCTAAGAGAACTTTTACTTCTGAAGTGAGGGTTACAATTAAATTAAACCTACGTGAAGACTCCTTCAGTAAATAGTGGAATGATACGTATATGGAACTTATTATAAATATCAAGATATGTTCGTAAATCATTTTATATGAAGATAGAGACCTTCCGGTTAAGTCTTAGCCGATTATCTTCGTTGTTAACTTCCTTTTAAAACTATTCTCTTATTGGGGAAGTGTACAGAATACTCGTAGTCACAATACTAGTTTCTGACTCTTGTTCCTTCGAGACCAACTTTAATAGGTGAGGAACACGATAAATACTACGGGACCCGTAGTTATGAAACTAAGTGTTCTACGTTTAATAGTCTTACAACTGAGGTAAAAGTCATCAGTACTCAAACCCTTCGAATCCATTGTTTTTCTGATCTCGACAAAGCGGAATGTCTTAGACTCGATATAATAACTACAGTCGTACTTGATCCCATGTTCATACCTGCCGGATCAAGTTCTTACCTACACGACCCGTTTATTAATATAGTCTTTCGTTCTGGATGAGGTGGTACAATGGTAACTGACAATTTGGAGATTGGACCTGAACGACAACCCTCCGGGAAAGATAGTGTGGGAGAAGTACGGAGACACTCGAGACTCGAGACACAACAAGGAACGACTCTCCTGTTTTCTCAGGTCAGAAATGATCTGTAGAATCACAAAACCAAAGGAGTAAGGACATTAACTTCTGGGAGAGAGGAACGGTACTATAGGACTTATTACTATCTAGACTGATGATTTTACTTAAGTCAGAAAGTAATTCTTTTCCCCTTTTAGTTTATAAACTTCTAGTCTCCCAACGTCTACAAATGGTCTATTTCTTCATAGTCCTCTTTTTCCGACACTGAGACGACGGTCGTCTCTGAACCTGACACACCCAAGTTTGGGTATGTGGAGGTGAGTGGTCGTCACTCTGACCCTTTGGGGAATGTGAGAACTTAGGAGTCACAATAAAAGATACTTCATTCTTATTGTGGATGAAGAACTCTCCACTCCATTTCCTATCTTCGTTAGAATATCGGTGATACGAATAATTAATATTAATATCATAAGTATATTCATATATATATTAAACAATATATAATATTATATTTTATACTATCCATACTATCTTATTAATATTTATTATTAACAAATTATTAACTATATATAAATATACATAAATAATATAAATATATTTATATACATTCATATTAATATCATCAATAAAAGTAGAATTAATATTGCGGATCGTGTAAATTCTACCGATACAAATTTCGACTTGTAAAAATCCAGACAAAATCGTCGAGGGAGAGGTAGACCCTTCATGTACTAACCTCGTACACTAAACTTGTGTCGGTTAGTCTTACTGTCCATGGTTGAGGTCAGTGGCACTAATCGGATCCTACCCGTTCCCTGACTTAACTCAGTCAATGAACTCTAGAAAAAAGTTAGGGGAAATTAGTCAACGAATGACATCCCGAAAATGATATCAAAAATAGTAATAATTCAAATAACTTACATACGGTATTACTATTCATTTATTAGGTATATAAACATCTTTTAAGACCACTTATTATTACTTCGTTGAAGCTGTAAAATATATAATCTCCCCCTTTCTTACTCTTTCACCCAGTTCATCATTCATTTGTAATCAAAGATTACCGACCTACTAGGGTACATAAAGGGTTCTCGGGACAGTGTGTATTAGTCTTCTCAGGACTGATTATAATCCTTTTTCTCAGTAGGTACAGGTCTCTGTAACAAGTCACCCGAGACCCCCGTCGCGGATCTCGTTGAATTGGTCCTCCTGGTCTAGATCCAGGAATTCTTCTGGTATTGTGAGTCTAGTCGACCCCATTTAGTCTAAAATCCCCTGGAGATTGTTGAAAATGTTTAGTCTCCACCGTTTAGAGTTTGTGGACCTACTGTCTTATTAACTATGATCTCGATTCTGTGACGTGGGGACGAGAACGACGTCCGGTGACCAGAGTTCCGTTTAACAGGAGAAACTAGTCTCTTAAGTAGTGAAACCAATCTCAGAGGCCACAAGGTCTGTCTTCGAAATTTTAAGACGCAGTTAATGGATCTTACATGACAAACTGTCAATGAATTAAAATTGAGAGTAGTTATAAAACGTAAAGAATAGACTTCAAAATTTGTTTTTATATTTAAGATTGAGATCAAAAAATTTTAAATCAGTATTTACCAAACCTGACTCTTCGACTAACTGAATGTACTTCTTAAAATTTGGAGGACTTAAAAGAAAGGAGACAGTAAAATGGGTCACCACTACTAGAAGTAGGTTAGTCGAAAGTTATAAACTAATACATTTATTACGGAGGTCCTTTAGACTACAAGACTACTATCACTGTGACCAGTCACTATAAATTAACACAGAAATAGGAAATGGATCAAAAGACAGTATGGAGGGGCTGGGGAGTGGTGGCAACCAGTAGGGTCATCGGCCAGGTAACTACACAATAGAGATCCCGTCTTTTAACGGACATAATCTTTTACAACATTCATCGGTACCCGAGACCCGAGGGTCGACGGTAGACTCATTTATTACGAAAAAAAAAAATTATTTTTCTAGTACGTTAGGTTTCAGTGTAAATCTGAATGAAATCAGAGAATATACTAGTCGGTAGTCTCTACCTCGATCGTCGCTCTGCACCTGTTCTTTCTGAGAGCTAAGACTAAAAGTAGAAACGAGGAACCGTTGTGAAGGACTCTTGTCACACTTCCTTTAAGGTTCTGATTTATCGGTTACCGTATTATGTGAAAGGTCGTACGACTCTTTATCTCTTACTCCTTTTAATTTCGAGACTTCCAAAGGGTACTTTCTAAAGTATTTAATAGAAGATCGTGTTTTTACTCCAACTTTTATCGAGGGGTGTTGTAAAAAAAATATGAACATGGTCCAAATTTTGATACTGTTTTTATTTTTTTTTTCATACACCCGTACCTATATATTATATGAATTGATACTTACTTATATTAAAATTGACACTGATTTATACAATATGAATGTCAAAATGTCCGTGTCCCATACGCGAATGTCCTCAACCGAGTAAATTAAAAGTGCCATAGGGATCTCGTCATCGATAATATTTCAGGTAAAATGTCTACTCTTTGACTCCCAACACCCAATTCTTTAAACGACCGTCTCGTCCTTGACCCCGAAGTCCCGTCAAAGTAGTCAAAGTCTAGGACCTGTCACGACTGTAACGACAAGGTACCTTTTGAATTCCTCTTCTCCCGCTGTCTCCTACTCTGCCAACCTACCGTAGTGACTACGTTTCGTGTACTTGAACCCGTTTACTCTCTGTCCCTACGGACCGCACGACGTCAGGTACCCCAGTACTTCTCAGTCTGTGGTGACCCACTGACTTGTTATTGTGAAGTCTTTTTTTTTTTTTTGGGATGGGTTTGAACGAGTCATACGTTCGTATATAAATAAAAATAAAAATTACATAATAAAACTTTATTACTATCACACAATCCCAGGAGGTCTCTTTGTCTTCGTTAACTCCCCACACACACACACACACACACACACACACACACACACACATGTGTACGCGCACGAGTCAGTACAGACTGAGAAACACTGAGGTACCTGACATCGGACGGTCCGAGAAGACAGGTACCTTAAAAAGTTCGTTTTTATGACCTCACCCAACGGTAAAGGAGGAGGTTTCCTAGAAGGATTGGGTCCCTAACTTGGGTACAGAGGACGCCGAGGACGTGACCGTCTGACTAAGAAATCGTGACTCGGTAGACCCTTCGGGACATACATACACGTATATATACATAGAGGTCCTATATATATATATCTAGAGTTTGTTACACCCCAATCCCCGTGGTTACGGGGGCCCGACATTTTTATAGGTACATATTGAAACATGTGCCGGAAGGGACCACCAAGTCTACCAATTCTTAGGCAGACGTTACACCCTCTGGACCCAAGCGAGAGACCCAACCCCTCTAGGGAACCTCCTCTTTTACCGTTGGATGAGACCATAAGACCGGACCTTTTAGAGTACCTGTCTCGTCAGACTGACCAATGTCAGGTACCCCAGTGATTCTCAGCCTGTACTGACTCGTTGGTTGTGTATTGAAATATCAGTCGGGAGGTATAGACACGAAGGCGAAGACTCGTAAGTCAATTTGGGTCTAATATATCACGATATCAATATAAATAAAAATTTTTTAAACGAATACTCACTTGTATACGTCAAGTTTGGCCACTATAAGTTCCCAGTTGACAAATACATATTTAAATATATACATAGAGACAGAGACTAAATAGTATTTTTGTACAACCTTATTTGCAAGCCGACGTACATAAAAAAAAGTTAATACCAAAAGAGGTCCATATACGGGTCCTCACCCTAACGACCCAGTATACCATTAAGATAAACACCAAAAAATTCCTTGGAGGTATCACAAGAGGAATCACCGACATAGTTAAATGTACGGGTGGTTTCCGCGTTGTCCCAAGGGGAAAGAGGTGTGGGAGAGGTCGTAAATGACAAACATCTAAAAAAGTACTACCGATAAGAATGGCCATTCTCAACTATGGAGTAACACCAAAACTAAACGTAAAGAGATTATTAATGATGTCCCTCCGGACCGTACGACAATAAGTACCCTAGTGTTTTTCAGCCTGTCCTGATTCACCGACTTGACTTGACTTTGCTTATTGATCACAACAACTCGTAAAAAAGTTGACGGAGAACCAGTAGAAAAAGTAACAAAATTAAAGTACCCAAACAAACAAAACCCTCGTCTTCTTAGAGTGGTACAAAACTATTTCCGTAGAAAATTAGGTAACATAAGTCCGTCGATCTTTGAACCATTTAAGATAAATACTCGAGAGTACATATCGTAACAAAACTCAAGATAGACCCCTTATGTTTATTAGTATCCTACGTCAGTAACGAGCTATTCGAATACCAGACTAATTCTGTGTCTGTGTCTTCCATATCCTTTGAAAAAAAAAAGGGTAGGTTCCAGAAAAGAATGAGAAACTCCTGAACTGGTGGAGTGAGAGTTAAGTACACGACCGAACCCCAAATGGATTTTCATCCTTATATACAGGGTCCGAACCAGAAAACCTCTCAAAGTGAAGGGTTGATGATACTACCGAAGTTTGGACCCGAACCTTGGGTTTAATCAATCCACTTAAAACTCTGAAAACTTTTCACTAAAATAAATAATTAATTCAATAAAGTTAAAAAGAAAAACCGACACGCCCCAGAAGTAACGACGTGTCCGAAAAGAGATCAATACTGCTCTGCCCCGATGAGAAATCAACGTCAGCCACCCGAAAAGTAACGTCACAGACGAGAACAACGTCCGAGAACCACGGGTATCCGAAGTCCTCAACTACAAGGACCCGAGTCATCAACACCGAGTACCCGCCTAGAAGGACCTGGTCCCTAGTTTGGACACAGAGGACGTAATCGTTCTCCTAAGAAATGGTGACTCGGTGGTTCCTTCCGACTTAAGACTCTGAAAACGATCTCGATAACGTTTTCTTTTGGAAACTTACTTAAAATATGATCGTTTTAAATTTGGACTTCGACGGTTGTCCAGTAGAGTATCTTTCGTTTGTTTTTTACGGACTCTTCTTTCGGTCCCATCTTACATCGCTTTGACTCTTACCTCCCTTCTCTGGTTCCAACTACGGTAGTAACCTCGGAGACTTAAATCGAAACAACCACACAAGCAGTGAACTTGAAGGATCAATGGAAAAACCGAATACGATCAAACTCTAAAAAAAGATAAGTAAAGTTGATTCTAAACACTGGTATATCCTTATAGTATGTCTGTACCTTTTGTACGTTCCTTCGAATGGTTCATTTTATTTGATAGTTAGTTAAAGAACCCTTTAGATTTTCAGGTAAGAAGAAAGATCCGGATTGACAAGGTCCAAACTAAGTACATTTGATCCCTCCTCAAACCCCTCCTTTACCATCCGTAACCCTATTCAAAAATTTCATAGGAATCTTTAAATTCAAAGTAGTAACTATTACCTCGGGTTCTAAGTTACACTTCTTTAAAAGGAAGAATACTGTTAGAACATACCCCCTAGGATTTCAAAGTCGCATAAAGGAAACCCTCTTCAGGACTTTTCCTGAATTGTTTTTATCTCTCTCTCTCTTAAACAAATAACCTTCCTAACTCCGTATCAACCTATTACAAATCCGTACAGTCCGGGACCTATCCTTTACCGTCGGGTAAGGTCACAAGAACGGACCTTTTAAGGTACCTGTCTTCTCAGACCTCCGATAACAGGTACCCCAACGTTTCTTACCCTGTGTTGACTCTCACGTCCGTGTCCGCACTGTCCTTCACAAGACCTCATCCTAGCTAGATGTCACCCCCGAAGGAAGACCACGGGGGACTACGAGGGAGGGAAAGTGACCCTTATAGAAAGCCCGTTTAGATCTTTAGAGACGGCCGGGTTGTAGAGGAAGGTCTCTCGAGTCGTTGAGAACGAAGTTCTTTATTGTAGAAACTTAATTCCGTCAATGTAATTCTGTATAATAACACAAATAAGACGTAAAAAACCAGTACAGTAAAACATATAATACCAGCACTGTAAAATAAAATGAAACGACGTGGTGTGTCGTACATCCTCGAATCGAGGGACTGTTCCTTAGTTTTGACGGGGGACGTCATCTTCACACCTCAGAATAGGTGACCTGGTGGTCCTTTCAGGAATATTATCAAAAATTTTATCTGTGATCTTATGTATTTGGTTCCCGTAAAAACGGGAACTCTAGTCAATTATTTTTAAAGGTCTGTTCTAGATTCCGTGTCTTGACCGTTCAAGATTAGGCTCATTTCATCTTCCCCACTACCTTACACCTTAGGTCTCCTCCTAGTCAGTACACCGGAGACCGAACGACGCTGATGTATCCTCCGGACACTCTTGTTCCCGCACTTCTTGGACAGACTAGTTGCAAACTCAACACCGGGATAGCGAAGGGAACCGTCAAGGATCCTCGAGTCACAGGAAAAGGAATTATCTCCCATTATTTTTATGGATGAGGTTACTACAATTCTTGTAAACTATTTTTACCCGGTATCTGGTACCTCGGCCTCGCATACGTATCTACATACAAACCACAGTAGTACAGTAGAAGTAGTGGTGACGACATCTGACCAAAATAATGTTGTCCTTCCATCGTACCGAATTAAGGGTCCAAACGAAGTCCGTCCATACAAGACAATCTCGACGTGACAGGTGGCCTCTTGGACTACCCCTAGACCGCTCCTTACATTTTCGATACATACGAGACCTGGAGTCATTCAGATCTCTTCTCATTCTGCTCTTAACGTGGTTTCCCTTCGTCTGTAGACGAAGACTTTGTACAAGGTATGTTAAGTTCCTTTAATGTGTGGGGTAAGAAAAGGGGAATAGTGGTGTTCGTATATGACGTAATATTTATAGTTATTGTAGACTCACGAAATAGTCCAGGATTATTTACTTACGAAAATAACTATCGTCAAAAGGAGTAAGGAACTCAGTCTTTACGATTTTAATAGTCTCGTAGAGTGACACTTGTGACATACACGAATTAACCTAAGACAACCAGAGATATCCGGGATTTATGGGTCTGTTTTATATTTTGTAGGTCAGGTACAACATCATAATGGTTTTGGGTACAGGTCTCTCGACCTTCGTACCTACACACCAGGACACCTCAGTCTTGTAAAACTACGGTGTGTTACAAACTACTCACCCCTAAAGGCGGAGAACTACGAGTCTTCTGTTGTGTCTAGGTTGTTCCCAGTTCTAGGACTCAGGGTCTTTTAGGTGAATCGAAGGTATAAGTCTTAAGAAACATAAACATAGTCCCACGTCATATCCTTTTACTTGTGTCGAAACCTCAGTACGTCTGAATCCAAACTGAAAGTAAAATACATGAATGATTTGTACACCTTAGAATAGTCTCGAGAAACTCTGAGTAAAGAGCGTAAACGTTCCACCTCTACTAGTAGACACGACACCGGTCCCCTTCACTCCCAGTATAGTTCCGTGACACTGGAGGCACATTTGGGGTTCTCTTGACCCCAAGAGGATCCTCTTCGAGGATCCTCGAAAAGGAGGATCCTTTTCCATATCATCCCTTCATCGTTGATACTCTTTGTTCCGAGACTGTGGTTAAATACAGAGAGTATGGGACTTTCACACTTTCACAATCAACGAGTCAGTACAGACTGAGAAACACTGGGGTACCTGACATCGGGTAGTCCAAGAAGACAGGTACCTTACGAGGTTCGTTCTTGTGACCTCACCCATCGGTAAGGGATGAGGTCCCCTAGAAGGGTCGGGTCCCCAGTTTGGGTCCAGAGAACGTAACGTCCGAAATGGTAAACTTGGTGGTCCCTTCGGGGAGAATATGGGATACTGAGTCATTAAGGTAAAGATCCAGGAGAGACCCAACGTGTGAAGAGTGACATAGAAGTGTACCGTCTTACTCAATCCCTCGAAACACCCAAAACAAACAAAATAAAATACATAAATAAAATTTTTATAAATAAATAAGTAAACTGACGTGACTCAGAGTCAACTTGTCATGCATCCTAGATCAAAGGACTGGTTCGTATCTCTCGTCCGGGGGACGTGACTCTTAGAATCGGTGACCTGGTGACCCCTTCAGGAACAGACAAACTAAATATTTTCGTGGCCAGGGTAAGTATTCCCGAGACGGGAGTATTGAAGTCGTGAAGAGATTCTGGGGTGGAGGATTATAGTAGTGTTGCCTGTAACGTTGTATGTCTAGAATCCCTCTATGTTTGTAAGTCTGGTGTCGTCTGAACATACACAAAACTTCCATCTCTTTTTTTCTCAAACGACGACTTGACTTACGTCTAAGTTACTCTTTTTCTCTCCTCAGTTCCTATTAAGGTTCGTAAAGACCAAACTCGTTGACCTTCCTTCCCTAACAGGGAATTCTGTGAAAAGAAGAGAGAGTTCGTGGTGGGAAAAGACCAAAAGGAGGAAGAAGACACGTATGATAAAAGAACCGCCATACACCCGTAGACGAATACTATACGGTCTGGTCAGTGATCTATGTCATGGAAAAGGAGGGGCCGAAAGAACTCTATATTAACTGTATATTATGACACCTTAAAATTCCGCACTAAACTATAATTGTGTATAACGGATCCCCGAAGGGTCCATCGAGTCACTCTTTCGTCTTCTGTGTCCTCTACGCCCAAACTAGGGACCCAGACCTTCTAGGGGACCTCCTCCTTTACCGTTGGGTGAGGTCATAAGAACAGACCCTTTAGAGTACTTGTCTCCTCGGACCGTCGATGTCAGGTACCTCAACGTTGCTCGTCCTGTGGTGACTCGTACGCGCGTGTGTGTGTGCGCGTATATATCTTTTTACTAATTTCACGTTGACACCTAATCTACACATTTAATGGCAGTCTCCTTTAACCTTTATACTTGGTTCTCGTTGAACTTCCAAGTGCCGGAAATTCTCTTCCAGTGAAACTACCCCCGTAGTTTCATACTGAAGTATCTGGTGTCGTTCTAACTCTTTTAGGTGGTTTCCTTGCTTCGTGACCTCACTCGAGGATCTCGCCTGACAACCCTTTTTATCCACCAATAGTATTCGAAACCTATAAAGGGTTGGACTTAAGAACAAAGACCTCGTATAAACGTAATGAAAGACACAGAAACATAACGTTCAAAGAAGTTCAAAAAACACTGGATCAACAAACTTGTCAAAAGAAACCTAATTACATTATAGTTTAAATTTGGGAGTGACCACGACAATGTATGTTAAACGAAACTCAGTAGTGAAAATTTAATATTACAAGTAAACATGTACATAAAACAAAGAAGTCAATGTTTGTACACTACGTCTTTACAATCAAACATCACAACTGATCTCCTAATCCCACCAAAATGAACTGACTTCATAAATCAAAAACTACTTATAAATTCAAGACGTTGAATTTATGAATGACGAACACGTAGTCAAAGTTGCCATCCCTTTGATTTCGTTGAAATTTTCTATTTTAAACCACGGTAGGTCACCGTTTTAACACTTAACGGTGTATTCTCGTTAACACTTCTCTTAAAGTGCAACTTCGATATAACCAAGGGATCATATAGGACATTGGGTGTCTCTGTGGTCGTTGATATTTTCTTTTAGTACCGTATTCAAACCTTGATGTAAATTGACGTTATACCGTATTATATTATATCTTTTTTATAACTTAATTCTCTTCCATTTGTACAAGACCTCAACGAAGTAAATATTTTACCCTTATACAAGGATGTGATACCGATTCTCGACCTTTCGAGGGTAAAAAATTTTCTTGATTGAACGTATAATATGAAACCGTGGTTGACATAATCTGTTCATTCTAAAAATATAACGTGATACAATTTATTTTAGAAATATAAACACTTAAACTTTTGGAAAGATTTTACAAATCAAGTTCAATGTGTTCGGAACGTCTTTAGACTTTAAAAGTCAGTAGGTATCCTTTTTATACTTTAGGGAGAGGGGTCCACGGTTTTTATTCTCACTTTCAGGAGTAGCACATCCTCTGAGAGACGGACGACTGTGTACGTAAGACAACTTCATGGTCCTGGCCAACTCAATATCGGTATACATAATTTTTAGAAAAAAAAGTTACTCTGTAAGTAAATATCGTGTTACTGGACCAATCCTGAACATAATATCCAAGTCGACAACTTTTTGTAAGTCATTATTCACCGAATTTGTTCTGTCTCTATGTCTAGAGGGAGTACAATTTCAGACTCATCCGTTAAATCTCGTCAGTAAGATGTTAGTAGGTCCTAGGACTGAGGTAGATAGAGACCGGAATTTGTACGTCGAAGATAGAGTATTAAAAACTACCGACGGGAATAGGAGAAGAGTAGGGATCGAAAGAGATGTGAACTGGAAACTTCGGTTTACTTCGTTTGTTCTATTTACCCAGAATGAGACGAAGGCTGAGAGAATAGATGACTTTCAAGACAAGGACTACTTTGTAGACCACGTTTTTATTACGGTTATATGAGAAGATATTTACCTTGTATGTGTTATTTTACTTGATGGTAAAATGTGGAAACCAAAATGTATATAGGATTGTCAAAAGTAACAACCGACAGAAAGTTATTGAACTAATGTAACTTTACGGGTTTGAAAACGAAAACAGTAAACTTCCAGAGTCCGTCTCTGGTAAAATGACGACCTTTCTTTAGTATTGAAAAAGATGACACCGGTTTTGGATTATATAAGACCCGACTGACCTTCAAGATACAGGAGGGTTTCCCTAAAAAAAGTGGTGAGTGTAAACCTCCGTCGTCTTTGTCTAAAATAAAAGAACCCGAGGTTTTAGTGACACCTGTCACTGACGTCGGTACTTTACTTTTCTGCGAACGAGGAACCTTCTTTCCGACATTGTTTGGGTCTGTCACATAATTTTTTCGTGTCTGTAGCGAAACGACTGTCTCGACGCATATCCATTTCGATACCAAAAAGGTTATCAGTGCATACCTACACTCTCAACCTGGTGTTTCTTCCGTCTCGTGGTTTCTTAACTACGGAAGTTTGACACCACCACTTCTTGTGAGAACTCTTAGGGAACCTGTCGTTCCTCTAGTTTGGTAGATAGAATTTCCTTTAGTTGGGACTTATAAGTAACCTTCCTGACAACGACTTCGAGGTTATGAAACTGGTGGACTACGCTTCTCGACTGTGTAACCTTTTACGGGACTACGACCCTTTCTAACTTTCGTCCTCCTCTTTCCCTGCTACCTCCTACTCTACCAACCAACCGTAGTGTCTGAGTTACCTGTACTTAAACTCGTTTGAGGTCCTCTATCACCTCCTGTCCCTTCGGACCACACGATGTCAGGTACCCCAACGTTTATCAGCCTGTACTGACTCGCTGACTTGTTTTGTCATTGTTTAAGAATTAGGTAAAACCTTAACTTAGACGAACACAGACGGGACAGTGTAAGAGAAAAAGTCTAGAGGAACACGTTTTTCGTCGACACAGAACCAGAAGATAGGTGTCCCGCCGTGTGATTCTAGTTGTGACAGGAAGTGAATCTGGACGATTCGAGGTCACTAAGGGTCACATATTAGTATTCCCTAAACTAAATCCCGTATGAACTTACCAGATTACCAAAAAGGGATGACGACAATGATGGGGTGAAAGAAGTTAAATTCAGACTTAAACCGTTATTCCTCAAGTACTAGACTCGGTGTCAGTCGAGGGCCAGAATAAAAACGACTGACATATTTCGAAAAGGTAGAAACCGACGTTTCTTATATTAGTTAGACTAAAGTCATAACTGGAGACCACTACAGGTACATATCTCAGAAGAGAACACAACAACCTTCTCCCACAAACGATACTGGTCACACAAGAGAACCGTTTTCAGACATTCAGACAATCCGAAACTGGACGAATTAAAACATGAGGTTCCAGTTTAAACGGACAATGAGGTCCACAGAGAACTGAAGGATGAAAACGTACGGTCAGGGGATATTACTTTTCCTGTAGAAAAAACCCACAATAAAGATCTTCCAGACCATCCAGAAGTATCTTGGCAAGTTAAAATCGAAGAAGTCGTAATGTCCAGCCCCGTATCTGAACCTAATGACACTATAACTTACCAAACGGAACCTTTATTTGTCTCTAGTAAAACAGTAAAAATTCTAAAGTAGGTTCATGACGTAAAACCTGAGATAACAACTAGTACTACCGATGAGGTAAAAAAGATTCCCTAAGAACGGGTGCCATCATCTATAGTACCAGGAGACTCAATTTGAGTGGGTAAGGTCAAGTAAAATCAAGTGACTAAGGATTTCACAGATACAAGTGAGAACGGTAGAGGACAAACTAGTGAAGGTTAAACGGAACTAAGTACCTGGATTGTAAGGCCCAAGAATACGTTATAACGAGAAATGACGTGACCTGAAATGAAGGTGGTGGTCAGTGTAGATGTTGACCGGTAACGAAAACGAAACCGAGACAGAGAAGTAAGAAAGACCTTAATAAAGAGGTGACTAGAGGTCATTGTATAACCCGTGTATGACTGGACCCCTCAAGTAAAAAGTCACAGTATATAAAAACGGAAAAGTACGAAAAGTAACCCAAGAGTTCCGTTCTTATGACTTCACCAACCGGTAACGGAAGAGGTCGTCTGGTGTAAAGCAGTCTTGAAAGGTGGTACTACACAGACAGAACCCACCGGGATGTGACGTACGAAGAATCAAACTGACTCAATCTGTTCCGACACCCGGTACACTAGTCAAACCAATCAAAAGACACTACCACCAAAAGTAAGACAGACGAGAGACTACCTATTCCTATTTTCTGAATACCTTCGAAAGACTACCCTCTCTGACTCCCCCTTTGACCCAGAAGAAGACTACCCGTCCCGGTACGAGTCATTTATAAATTAGGTCAAAAGACAACTACCCACTCCGAAACAAGGGAAGGACAACTAACTAGATTCTGGTTTGATACCACCTCCATTACTTCTATTACCACTGGAGGAAGTTTTCCAGGACACGTGCGTGACGACGTGAGTCACGGGGGCTGGGACGTCGTCCGGTGGCGACTGGGTGCGGAGACGACCTGTGAGGACCTGTGAGTTCCCGTTCAGACACAGTCAGAGAATACCCCAGTGACGAGGAAAGAGGACCCAGGACCACACGTGTTCCAAAAACAAACACGGGAGGTTCTCAGACAAAGGGGTCAGGATACATTCAAGATCACCGAGATACCACTCCAATTACCACTGGAGGTGGTTCTTCCGAGTACCGTATGGGTTCAGACGACGTTAACTTCGTTCATACCTGTTGGTGTTCTAATAAGTCCATACTGGATTTATTTAGTGAATGAAATGTCACCTTCACTGTTTATCTAAGTTCCCTAATCTAGACTATCTGTCTCACGGACTTCTTGATAATTGCCTCCGAGTACTGTAACATGTCATTTGTTACTAGTTCTGGTAGGGGTTCTTTTTCTTTACGTTTTTTCCTTTTACTAACAGACTCCTCCGGAATGTTTATCGACTCTTTTCTTCTCTACGATTTCCGTTTCCTCTTTTCCTTTCGATATGGGTAAACTTATGTCTCAAGGTTTCTTATTGTTCCTCTCTATTCTTTCGGAAGGAGTCACTAGTCATGTTTCTTTATCTCCTTTCGTTATCTCACCCTTTCTGATCTCTAGAGAAGTTCTTTTAATCTCTATGGTTCCCTTGTAAAGTAAGTTTCTACCCGAGCTATTTCCTGTTTTTACCATACCTGGATTGTCTTCGTGTTCTATAATTAATTCTTCTTCACCGTTGTTATATGTCTTCTTGATATGTTTTTTATAGAAGTACTGGGTCTGTTAGTGTTACCACACTAGTGAGTGGATCTCGGTCTGTAGGACCTTATGCTTCATTTCTCCCGGAATCCTTTGTAGTGATACTTGTTTCGATCACCTCCACTACCTTAAGGTCAACTCGATAAAGTTTAGGATTTTCAACTACGACACTTTCACGACTTGTGTTATACGGTCTTTTGAACCTTTTGGGTCGTCACCGGTGACCGGACTTTGTCAGTCAAAAGTGAGGTTAAGTTTATTTCCGTTACGGTTCATTACAAGTTTGATGACGGGTTAACGTAAATAGAGTGTGTGATCATTTCATTACGAGTTTTAAGAGACTCGGTTCGAAGTCGTTATGCATTTGACACTTGAAGGTCTACAAGTTCGACCTAAATCTTTCCGTCTCCTTGGTCTCTAGTTTAACGGTTGTAGGCAACCTAGTAGCTTTTTCGTTGTCTCAAGGTCTTTTTGTAGATGAAGACAAAATAACTGATACGGTTTCGGAAACTGACACATCTAGTGTTGTTTGACCTTTTAAGAAATTCTCTGGATGGAGGGTTCTTTCGACATACGTCCATTTCTCCGTTGTCAACCTTGACCTGTATCTTTCTGTCTGACCGAGGTTTAGCCCTTTCCTCACGTGATCCCGATATATAACAGTGGGACGAATAGATTGAATATACGTCTCATGTAGTACTCTTTGTGACCCGACCTACTTCGTGTTCGACCTTAGTTCTAAAGGTCCTCTTTATAGTTATTGGAGTTTATACGTCTACTGTGGTGGGAATACCCTCTTTCGTTTCTTCTTGATTTCACAGAGAACTACTTTCACTTTCTCCTCTCACTTTTTTTTGGACCGAATTTTGAGTTGTAAGTCTTTGATTCTAATACCGTAGACCAGGGTAGTGAAGTACCGTTTATTTGCCCCTTTGTTACCTTTGTCACTCTCTGAAATAAAACCCCCTGAAGGTTAGTGACGTCTACCACTGATGTCGGTACTTTGATTTTCTGCGAACGAAGAACCTTCTTTTCGATACTGGGTGGATCTGTCCTATAATTTTTCGTCTCTGTAATGAAACGGTTGTTTCCAGACAGAATCAGTTTCGATAACAAAAAGTTCGTCAGTACATACCTACACTCTCAACCGGATATTTCTTTCGACTCACGACTTCTTAACTACGAAAACTTGACACCACAACCTCTTCTGAGAACTCTCAGGGAACCTGAGGGGAAGAAAAAAGTATTAATAATAAGTGTAGTTATGTATTGTATACCATTATAAAGAGTAGATTTGTTTAAAGAGACCTAGAGTGTAGAAGGTGACCGAAGACGGTACAGAGACGAGGACAACTATTGTTGTAAAGAACCTTTCCATCACTTTGACTCGTCCTACGACACCCAAGGACCCAAGGTTTTAGAAGGACGTAGGGGGTAAAGAACAGACGTCCTTTTTAAAATCGGAGGATCTGGAAGGGACTCAAGGTTTCGCGTCTAAGTTTGTCAATGATTAATCCCTTCCCAGGAGGGATTTGTCTTTGTTTCTTCCTTGTCATTTCTCGTTGACCCGTCTCTGTTTCGTCCCAGGACCAAGGAGGAGTTCTCTATATGGAATTGTTATATAGTAACTCAAGGAAACGTCTTTGATTCCGGGAGTGGACCCACCTCCTACCATTGAAGTCCGTCTCGTGTTCTAAAGACCTCACGGTGGGACAATGGAGTGGTGGTTGGTTAGTCTTTTTATAATGTGTAGAACGTCGGAAGTGGAGTTTAAAAGGATATTTTTGTCAAGGGGCTTTTTGTAAATTCTTAAGCACAAAGAACTCGTACTCGACGGGTAAGAGAAACGTACCGGGAAGTTATTTGAAAAGAGACGAGGTTTGAGACTACAAACCAAACAAACCGAAGTGACACATAGTCCGTATACTTGGACACGAATTATCGGAAATGTGAATGAAGGGGAGGAAGGTAAGAGAGTACATAGACGAGTTCCTCTTCTGAGAACTCTAAGGGAACCTGTCATTCCTCTAGTTTGGTCAGTTAGAATTTCCTTTAGTTAGGACTTATAAGGAACCTTCCTGACTACGACTTTGACTTCGAGGTTATGAAACCGGTGCACTATGTCTCTCGGCTGAGTGATCTTTTCTGAGACTACGATCCTTTCTAACTTCCATCCTCCTCTTCCCCTACTGTCTCCTACTCTACCAACCTACCGTAGTGTCTGAGTTATCTGGACTCCGACTCGTTAGAGGTTCTCAATCACTACCTGTCCCTTCGGACTTCACGATGTCAGGTACCCCAGTGTTTCTCAGTCTGTACTGACTCGCTGACTTGTTGCTATTGTCTGAAAGTAAGGGTAGTGACATGAGTCTCAACAAGGTGAGTTTCAGTCTTTACTAGGGGGGTAAGGGTTTAGAAACACGACACGGATTAGAGAGTCAATACAGACTGAGAAACACTGGGGTCCCTAACATCGGGTGGTCCGAGGGGACAGGTACCCCAAAGGGTCCGTTCTTACGACCTCACCCAACGATAAAGGATGAGGTCCCCTAGAAGGGTTGGATTCCTAGTTTGGGTCCAGAGGGCCTAACGTCCGTTTAAGAAATGACGTACTCGGTGGTTCCTTCGGGGTTTTATGACCACACCAATCAGATAGGGAAGAGGTCTCGTAGAAGGACTAGGGAAAAGTCGTGACTCCTTTCTGTGTCCTAGAATTGACTCCGGTCTTTTACCAATTCTCTTTACCGTGGACTCCCATGACGTTTCGGCGTCGCCACCCGTCTTGATCGGTAGGGGCTACTTTCCGGGTCACCCCTGACATTGTGTCTCCTTCCCTCCCCGGTGGACCTCTCTATAACCCACTGATAAAATGTTCCAGAGTTCTCCCCCCGGTCTTTTCGATACTCATAGTGTTTTGGGAGGCTTCACTAAGTTTCCCTTTCGCTTAGTGGGAAACTCAAGACACTTTCTGACATACTCCGGATATCTGAAATATGCGGTTATCTGGGTCGGTCTCCGACGACCCAGAGTCTACCACTATTTACGTCGGAAACACAGAGATCGGATGGGACTTTTACAGTCTACCCCCCTGTACTTTACTGAGTACTTAAAAATATGTAGGGACTCTTCTCCACCGTTCTTATCTGTCTTGACATGTTTTTTCTAGAAGTACTGGGTCTATTAGTACTACCACACTAGTGATTAAATCTCGGTCTGTAGGACCTTACACTTCAGTTCACCCGGAATCTTTTGTAGCGATACTTGTTTGGATGACCTCCACTACCTTAAGGTCAACTCGACAAAGTTTAGGACCTTCTACTACGACGTTTTCACAACGTGAGTTATACGGTCGTTTAAGCCTTTTGAATCGTCACCGGTGTCCTGACTTTTTCCAGTCAAAAGTAAGGTTAAGGTTTCTTTCCGTTACGGTTTCTTACGAGTTTGATGGCGTGTTGACGTGAGTAGAGTGTACGATCATTTCATTACGAGTTTTAAGAGGTTCGGTCCGAAGTCGTTATGTACTTGGCACTTGAAGGTCTACAAGTTCGACCAAAATCTTTTCCGTCTCCTTGGTCTCTAGTTCAACGATTGTAAACGACCTAGTAGCTTTTTCGTTCTCTCAAGGTCTTTTTGTAGATAAAGACGAAATAACTGATACGGTTTCGGAAACTGACACACCTAGTGTTATTTGACACCTCTTAAGACTTTCTCTACCCTTATGGTCTGGTGGACTGGACTGAGAACTCTTTAGACATACGTCCAGTCCTTCGTCGTCAATCTTGACCTGTACCTTGTTGTCTGACCAAGGTTTATCCTTTTCCTCATACAGTTCCGACATATAACAGTGGGACGAATAAATTGAACATACGTCTCATGTAGTACTCTTTGCGACCTGACCTTCTTTGTGTTCGACCTTAGTTCTAACGACCCTCTTTATAGTTATTGGAGTCTATACGTCTACTGTGGTGGGAATACCGTCTTTCACTTCTCCTCGATTTTTCGGAGAACTACTTTCACTTTCTCCTCTCACTTTTTCAACCGAATTTCGAGTTGTAAGTCTTTTGTTTCTAGTACCGTAGGCCAGGGTAGTGAAGTACCCTTTATCTACCCCTTTGTCGCCTTTGTTACAGTCTCAAATAAAAAAACCCGAGGTTTCAGTGACGGCTACCACTGACGTCGGTACTTTAATTTTCTGTGAATGAGGAACCTTCTTTTCAATACTGGTTGAATCTATCGTATAAGTTTTCGTCTCTGTAATGAAACGGTTGTTTCCAGACAGATCAGTTCCGATACCAAAAAGGACACCAGTACATACCTACACTCTCAACCTGTCACTTCTTTCGACTCGCGGCTTCTTAACTACGCTAACTTNGATCTACACATATTCTCTGTCGAGAACTCTCAGGGAACCTGACGTTCCTCTAGGTTGGTCAGGTAAGACTTCCTCTAGTCGGGACCCTAAAGAAACCTTCCTTACTACGATTTCGACTTTGAGGTCATGAAACCCGTGGAGTACGCCTCTCAACTGAGTAACCTTTTTTGAGACTACAACCCTCCCTAACCCCCGTCCTCCTCTTCCCCTGCTGGCTCCTACTCTACCGACCTACCGTAGTGACTGAGCTACCTGCACTCAGACTCACTTGAGGCCCTCAACGACTACCTGTCCCTCCGGACCGCACGACGCTAAGTACCCCAACGTTTCTCAGCCTGTGCTGACTCGCTGACTTGACTTGACTTGACTTACGGGTCATGGAAACAATCTTTCTCTGAACTACAGATTTAACCCCCGTGTTCACTGGAAAGGGGGGTACTTTCTGGGTGACAAGCTCATCCGAGTTGGTGGATAAACGAGAGGGAGAGTCATTGGGGAGTTCTACTTATCTCCAACGTGTCAGAGGGCCTTTCCTTTGACCTACCCGATTTGTCAGTTCTCTCTCTCAATTGAGTTCTTAAGGGACTCCAGACCCGTCTTCTGTTGGTGGGGGTCCGAACGTTTTGTTCAGGGTGACCATGATCTTGAGTTTGGACCATGTTAATACAGTCGTGGGTGGAACCCGGACTGTCTGGAACGAATCGACAAATGAGAAATGCACTGACTTTTCCTGTTCCACCGATACCCTCACAACAGGGTCTGAGACCCCTGTACCCTGTCTGGTCACTGAATAACGATTAGTCGACCTGTCACAACGGTGACCCACCGACCCTACGAATGTCCGTCAACGACGTCAACGGAATGAGTAGGTCCTCCGTTGGTTCGACTGAAACCCGGTTCTAAACTAGTACTTTCAGGGCGTACTCCAGTTGTGAGAGGACATTCCCCTGGGGGTATTTACCGACAGTTGTAGGGTCTAATGAGTTATGGTCCCTGACAATACACTCTTGGGGGTACAATGATGACTCGGAACAGTCCGGGACTTATGTCGGTGAGAGAAACAACACCCTCTTCCACCCGGGAGTGTACTGACGTTCCTTTATACGGACGTCTTGACTGAACTCTGGTCGGTTAGGACCTGGGTCTAAACGAGGACATGTGGTTACCGTGGTCGGACCACTTTGTTCCTGTTATTGAGAACCCTATACGTCATCAGTACCTTCTTTGGTGGCAACTCCGATCGAGAGACGGTAGTGTGACCACACGAGTTGTCCGGTTTGATATACGAAATTAGGTCCGGGAGGTCGACAGTTTTCCTGTTTTAGAGTCTTGACGTGACGGACGAGTGTCCAGTTACGACGGAGAACCGTGTCTGTCTTTGGAGGTCCCTAAGTTCATTTTCCGTGTGACTGGAAACTTGTGGATCTTCACCTGGAGTGACTTTACTTTGGAGTGGCTGTGATGGTAATGGACGACCAGTACCATACATACAAGAACCCTACCCATCTTCGAAAAGGATGGGTCTGACTTTCTCGTAGTCTTCATCGGACCACGGACGAATCCCTCTATCGAGGGTCTAAACCTAAAGGATGGTCGTAACCTAGCCTGTTACCGGGCCGAAAACATCGACTAAATCACGTTGCTCATTCGTTTTGAACTTTGTAGTTCACCTTTAATGTATGTCGTATATCCGGGGGCTCAAAACCCTACCACCTTCCTTGGTTGGCCTGTGAATTTCTCTGTGAGAGGTTCACCTAGAATCTGTGACTGACAAGGACCCACCTGAACAAAGATTACCGAGACGAGTCTGAGTCCTACTGGGGTGTCAGGGTACTGAGAAGAGGTATGTTTTAACACATACCCTTCGGAGAAGGGTATTATTTTGTCCACAGTTGTTTAAACGGAGTCCATTCCCCTCCACTCTAAAGTGTCGTCTACCTTGTTGACCCATTCCATTATTTAGTCCATTGATTCAAACATGTTCTTTCCCACGGTAAGGGGGAACCCCTTGTCTAAGTGCTCAAACACGGGCCCCTAGTCCACACCAGTTCCTGACCTTTGTGCTGAGGAACCGGGGTATACCCTTCGGGGTGTACCCTTCCCAGGTATATGACAACAAGATTGGTCGGGATGACGTCAATTTCAACGTCCACAGTGAGGGACCTAGGAGGTGTACTTCCACTTCTCCCGCATGGTGGGTCTGGGTCTCCTGCGGCTCACCTGATATGTTTTCCTGGGGTGAGTAGGGGCACTTTACTTCTAGTAGAATTTCTTCTTTGTCTCTACTTCGAGATGTTCGTTGACGACGAAGTTCCTGAACGACCATAGTAGAACTCTGATTGGTATCAAAACAATGTTTCTCCTGGACACGATATTAATTTCAACTTACAACACATATATAAGGTCAAAATAGACCGATATATAGTCGGTGGGATCTACTGTACTTTCCAGTCCATTTTCAATACAGACTACTATTAGAAGGAGAAACCTGAAACCAGGATAGAACCCACTTCCCACTAACCACCTTTTGATATAAATGGTAACAATATCAACGGAACTATCAAGACGAAACACCTGGGAAATAAAATGTTACATAACCTCTTCCGTTACCGTGGGGTGAGGTCATGAGAACGGACCTTTTAGGGTACCTACCTCCTCGGACCATCCGACGTCAGGTACTCCAGCGGTTCTCAGCCTGTGCTGACTCACTGAAGTGAAAGCGAAGAGTGAAAGTACGTAACCTCTTCCTTTACCGTTGGGTGAGGTACCAAGAACGGACCTCTTAGGGTCTCTACCTTCTTGGACCACCCGACGGCAGATGCCCTAGTGTGTCTCAGTCTGTGCCGACTTCGCTGGATCGTCGTCGTCGTCGTACTTGAAACATTGGGTTTCCAACTACAACAAGAGGGTCTAACCTCCAACCTCTCAGTCCCACGTTATATAGGGATACTTACTACGAGTATGATACTCAATTGATACCACAAAGGTCATCAGTACATACCTACACTCTCAACCTGACACTTCTTTCGACTCGTGGCTTCTTAACTACGAAAACTTGACACCACAACCTCTTCTGAGAACTATCAGGGAACCTAACGTTCCTCTAGGTTGGTCAGGTAGGATTTCCTCTAGTCAGGACCCACAAGAAACCTTCCTTACTACGATTTCGACTTTGAGGTCATGAAACTGGTGGAGTCCGTTTCTCAACTGAGTAACCTTTTCTAAGACTACGACCCTCCCTAACCCCCGTCCTCCTCTTCTCCTACTGTCTCCTACTCTACCGACCTACCGTAGTGACTGAGCTACCTGTACTCAAACTCACTTGAGGCCCTCAACCACTACTTGTCCCACCGGACCGCACGACGTTAAGTACCCCAACGTTTCTGAACCTGTGCTGACTCGTTGACTTTACTTGACTTGACTTGACTTACTCAATTCTCGTAGTTCTCCTCCCTTACTTCCTCCTTTGTCTGTCTTCTCCGAGTTAGAACTTTCGTCCCGAGGTAGAACTTTCGTCCAGAGGTAGAACCCGGCCTGACACCTGAAACTCGATATACGGGTCATAGATACCTTTGTTGTATGGTTGACCTTTTGGTCCGGGGGACCTACCTTCTCGGGGTCCCGAGTATGAATCTGAGAGACAACGGATTTTCTTATGGGATTAATAGACACATTGACTTATCTTAGTATTTAAGATAATACGAATAACCTCATACTGGTGTCCGGATAACTATTAACAGGTGACAATTGAAGGATCCGAATTCCGTATACTTAGTACCCAATTGAAACTGACATAGAAAGAAAAGGAAACAAGTCTGATTAAAGTCCTTGATCTATCACCTTAACGTGAGGTGTTAGACGTAACAGGAAGACTCACTCAAACAAAGGGTCTTGTACACCGATGTTGTCAGAGTGGTGGTTTTTAAATCAAAACCCTTTACTTTAAGTGTAAAATACCGTTCTGTTCTTTTTAAATTCGTTTTGTAAAAAAAGGACGAGAAACCGGAGAAGAGAGGGGAGATGGTACGTGACACATAGACGTAATATGTAGTTGGTTTGGAAGGGTAACCGTCTTTATGGACTAGTTGGTATTTCTCGTTGTAAGAGACTCGTAGTTGTTCCATTGAGGAATCTTCTATTGTAAGGAAGAACTAAAACATTCCTCAGTGTCACTGGGTAGTGAAGTATAAATGTCTAGACCCTAATACGTTTGACAGTTTTTGTGTAGTAAATTTCATATCGAGAGACAGAATTTTTTGAATATATTGACACGGAACTGACGATTACCCACCCTGTCAGGAGTCTTGAAAGACCCTCCGGCAAAAGTCCAATATTGGGAGTCAAACTGAACTTATTGTAAATTCTGAGAACTCTTAGGGAACCTGACGTTGTTCTAGGTTGGTCAGGTAAGACTTCCTCTAGTCGGGACCCTAAATGAACCTTCCCTACTACGATTTCGACTTTGAAGTCATGAAACCGGTGGAGTACGCTTCTCAACTGAGTAACCTTTTCTGAGACTACGACCCTCCCTAACCCCCGTCCTCCTCTTCTCCTACTGTCTCCTACTCTACCGACCTACCGTAGTGACTGAGCTACCTGCACTCAGACTCACTTGAGGCTCTCAACCACTACCTGTCCCTCCGGACCGCACGACGCTAAGTACCCCAGCGTTTCTCAGCCTGTGCTGATTCGCTGACTTGACTTGACTTGACTTGTAAAGAAAGAATCTAACTGACTAATTAAAAAGGTAACTTTCAAAGGTAGGTAGTGGTGTCTCCCAGATTTAAATTGTATCACTGTTTCACACTCCTTTACATAACTCCAGCTTGTAAATTCGGTGTAGGAGGAAGATAGAAAATAACTATTATTTCTAGTACCAAACCAGAGACAATCTAGCGACGTAGAGGACCCTATCCCTTCTCACCTCACTATAAAAAAACCCAGAGAATTCGATGTTAGTGTTCCGGATCTCGTGACTTTATTTACATTCATAAAGTAAAAATTCTAATATAGGTTAGGTCGGTCACATCTGTCAATCCCTCGACAGGAAAGTCTTGAATCCGACTCGAGTGACTTCGAGAGGCAAATATCCTGAACTAAACGCGTACGGGTACAAAATATAACTCTCCCATTGTCCGTCCTTCCGGACCCCAGAGGTTTACCTTCTTTATCCGACGTTCACAGTCTGAAAAAAAATAGAGAGAGCATTCACCGTCCTCCTTTGTTTGATGTCACAGTCTAAAAAAAGGGGAAGAGATATGTTTCAATTTTCCTCCAAAGAAAATTTTAAGATCAAGGTGGACTTGAATTGAAAAGAGTTTGGAACTCGATTGGTCACGCAAAAAGATACCTTTACAAAAAGAATTCGATACAATTACTTGACACATAAATGGAATCTGAGACAGAAAGAAGGTCACCCAAGTGGATTCTAAGTCTTGACTGAACTGCTTGTCCATACAAAATGAGTTGTTTGGTCATACAAAACGAGTACGTTTACCAGAGAATTCGATACAATTACATAAACGAATCTTTGGACTGAAAGAAGTTCTATACAGTTAACAAAATACCGGACCCTACTGAGTGGAACATGGTTACAATAGAGTTTTACGTAGAACACCCACTCCCCGGACCACGGTGAGACTCAAAACTCTGTAAAAAAGGAAAGAGATTAATCTTCTGACGACCATCCATATATCTAAGGACGATTTC
>SJYO01052474.1:26981059-27046206 GCA_006410555.1 Capra ibex
CCGCGCCCCTCCCCCGTGAGAAAGACGGGGGAAGACTACAGATACAGTCTTCGAAAGAGATAGAGAATATGTGAAATTATTTTGAAATAGTGTGTTTTCGAGACGCGTTAGTTCGGAGCAGTGACCGGGACCTAACTTAAGGAGAGGAGGTCTCCGGTTCTTAGGGTCGCAACAAGTTCCGAGTCGTTGTTGGAAAGTTATACTCCACAAGTCGACCTGAGAATGTTTCTATAGCGACGACTTGGGACCCTTAGAGTCTGGGAGTTTTAACGGTCTTGAATTTGACGTTAACAACAAGTCAACGATTCAACACAGACTGAGAAATACTGAGGTACCTGACGTCGTACGGGCCGAAGGGACAGGAAGTGGTAGAGGACCTCAATCGAGTTTAAGTACAGGTAACTCAGTTACTACGGTACGTTGGTAGAGTAGGAGACAGCAGGGGAAGAGGTCGGAAGTTAGAAAGGGTTGTAATCTCAGAAAAGGTTACTCAGTCGAGAAACGTAGTCCACCGGTTTTATAACCTCGAAGTCGAAGTCGTAGTCAGGAAGGTTATTTATAAGTCCGACTAAAGGAAATCCTAACTGACCAAACTAGAGGAACGTCAAGTCCCCTGAGAATTCTCAGAGGAAATTGTGGTTTGAAGTTTTCGTAGTTAAGAAACTACGAGTCGAAGAAATACTAGGTTGAGAGTGTAGCCATGTACTGATGACCTTTTTGGCATCGAAACTGACATATGTGGAAACAGTCGTTTCACTACAGAGACGAAAAATTATGTGACAGATATAAACAATATCAAAAAGAAGGTTTCTTCCTCTTTACACAACTAAAGTAGTGACGACAGTGACAGTCTTCACTAAAACCTCAGGTTCTTTTATTTTAGACAGTGAGAAGGGTAAAGGGGGGTAGATAAACGGTACTTTACTACCCTGGTCTACTGTACTAGAGGTAAAAGACTTACAACTTAAGATTCGGTTGGAAAAGTGAAGGGAGAAAGTGGAAGTAGTTCTCCGAGAAACCAAGGAGAAACGACAGACGGGATAAGTTAAAAGAGTATCAACTATCCATATCAGAAAGGTTTAAAATTATCGAATAACATTTCACAAAAGACCAAAGTGTGTCATGTTCCCTCTAACAGGGACTTTATACAACACGTATCTCTTTTCCCCTAACCAAATTTTTTTTTTTCACGTCGTTGTCATCAGGAAACTTAATTCGGACATTCTGTAAATAATCGAGACTTTACAAAACATGAAAAAAAGGTCTATACGTGTAAGAAAGACGAAAGTCTTATGAAACTGTCAACATTGGTCTCTTTGTCTTTCCTACCTTCAAAATCTCATTTTGACGTAAATATTTCGTAAACATAGTGTTATATTATTTAGAGGAAACTTCAGTGAATAGTGGATGTAAAAAGTTTTCATTGACGTATCAATTGACGATTCTTGTTCGATATGTTGACTTTTTTTTTTAGTGGATTAGGTTAGATTTAGGGAAAGGTTCTCTTAGTGAGTCACCGTAACAAATCTTTTACCTTATTTTTTGTGACAAGTGGAACATTGGTAATAACATACAAATAACGACTCTGAAGACCAAACCAACGGTAACTCCCTAAAAAGAAACTTTTACACTTTTAGTTCCAAATAAAAGTATAAAGACAATGATACCTCCATAAGTAACAGAACCTTGTGAATTACGTTTCCTTTGTTTATCTTAATACCCTCCGTATTTACCTACACTTGAACACTGGCGGAGGAGACTTCGATCTCGTTCAGAAAAAGGAATGGAAAGAGTCATCTACCAAACTTTCTCTAGACACTCTTATACCCCTCCGTTGACTCCCTCAGGTAATTCGTTTCAGACCCCCTCAATTGATCCCGGGATGATGGTCAATTACGATTATATCCCAAAGTGGAATCCCTCACCCCTCCGTATCTTTGTTTTGTCCACTTTTCAATCCCACAAACCGAACCGTACCAACTATACTGATCTCGAGTCGGTGACAGAAATCCTGAAGTTCACCTACAGATTCGGGGTCAAAACGAGTAAAAGATCCAAGAAATTTACCTAGTTTAGTTGTTTACTCTCCATAGTATTTACCTTCGGACCACCGAGAGAAATCCCTGATAGAGGATTCATTAAGTCTGTCGTAGAACAAGAGCGGAAGACAGATTGGTCTCCGATAGAGTAGTTACTGAGAACCAGGAACCGAGAGTCATGGTTTGAGTGACTTAGAATCCAGAATAGAAATAAGGTACGAATCTGAAGGGTCCTTCAAACTTCACTCAGGAAGACCGGAAGGAAAAAAGGTGGGGTATGTGTAAGGAGAGGTATCACCACCATCACCACGACCCCACCCCCGTCCACCCCCACCCCCACCTTCCGACTAAATCACCTCGGACTCCGTGACACGATTTAATTACGGGAAACCACCGTGTCTGAGTCGAAAGACTGTGAGACAACTTTCTTTCATTTTCACAATTCAGTCAGTAGAGGTTGAGAAACACTGGGGTACCTGACATCGGGTGGTCCGAGGAGATAGTCACCTTAAGAAGTCCGTTCTAATGACCTCACCCATCGGTGAGTGAAGAGGTCCCCTAGAAAAACTGAGTCCCTACCTTGGACCCACAGGATTTAGCGTCCGATTAAGAAATGACAGACTCGATGGTCAATTGGAACTATACGACAACCTAAATTTGTTTTTAATCTATTTAACCTGTCACAGAAGTGTTGTTCGTCTTCTGCGACGGAGAAGAGTAGGTACGACGACCAAACCCAATCACTAGTCTACATACGAGACGTGTTGGTGGGTGGAAGACGGACGGAAAAGAAGGGAATTCCAGGAGGGTGCATCTTCTAGAGTTTAGTTGAATTTCGAGTTGACCTGAAAGAGTAGGTAGAAAATGGTAACTCTATGTCTTATGAACGGGAACACAATGATTGTGACCTTTATTTAAGAACGAATCGATAAACTAAAAAGTATTATAGTAGAGAGTGGTCCGTCGGGGTCTTCCTTCCTCCCCGTTCAATGTCCTCGATTTTACGACGACTTTTGGGAGATCAAATCAAAAGTGGTGAAACAGTAGGAATAGGTCAAGTCAAATTAACAAGAACACGGAGGAAGAGTCCGGACATAGAGGAACTTGAAGGGGGACTGTTGTCGAGGAGAGAAGGAAAGTTGACTATAAGACAACAGCTGTTCGAGTCTTTATGAGGTCTGTTGGGAAATGGAAGGAAGAGTCGTTTTAGAACTGAAAACAGACTACTTTCGTGTCAATACAAAATGTTATGGGGTTCACCTCTGGTAAAATTGGGCAACAATGACAATAAATCAGTGAAGTCAGCACAGGCTAAGAAACCGCTGGGGTACGTGACGTCGGACAGTCCGAGGGGGTAGGTACCCTAAGAGGTCCGTTCTTATGACCTCACTCAACGGCAAAATTGGACATGTAGTACCATATACCTTTTTTCTCATAATGTAACGATAATAGTAAGGGAGACTTGTGGAGGTCGTCGTCAAACGTTTGGGAGTCAGAAATTCGTCGTTAAGGTTAACAATTACTAAAAGTCTGACCCCTTGTTCCTCTTAAGTACCTACATCGTCCACCCATTTTTCACCTATAACACCTTATTATAAGATTCAATCCTTTTTTCTCCCTGTTTCTATATATCCACTTGATGTAAGACGAATTGTCACTTTAACCAGATCCTTGTGTCTTACAGAAAGACAAATAAACACTGAATTTTTAAAGAAAAGTCGTCACGAAACATCAAAAGTCGTATGTTCAGAAAACGGAGTAAACAATTCATATAAGATTCATAAAATAGGTAAATTTCTTATAAAATGAAAATAAACATAATAAAAATTTTATATTTTTAATAAATTTTTAAAAAACTAAGGTGGAATGACGAAATTTCATAAAAATAAATAACTGTATTAAAAAATATTAACTGTATTGAAATATAATCAAAATCCACATGTTGTATTACTAAACTATAAACATACATGACTCTTTACTAGTGGGGTTATCCAGGTTACGAATTGTAGACAGTGGCAACAACAAGTCAATGAGTTAGTACAGGTCGAGAAACGCTGGGGTACCTGACATCGTGAGGTCCGAAGGGACAGGAAGAAGAGGGCCTCAAACGAGTTTGAGTACAGGTAACTCAGTCACTACGGTAGGTTGGTAGAGTAGGAGACAGTGGGAGAAGAGGAGGACGTGAGTTAGAAAGGGTCGTACTCCCGGAAAAGGTTACTCAACCAAGAAGCGTAGTCCACGGGTTTCATAACCTCGATGTCATAGACAGGAAGGTTACTTATAAGTCCCAACTAAAGGAAATCCTAACTGAGTAAACTAGAACGACAACTTCTCTAAGAGTTCTCAGACAGTGGGATGTATCAATGTTTTGAAAAACACACACACTACTCTTGAAAAATCTAGATGAGAGAATCGTTGAAAGTTTATACATTATGTCATGATATGATGTAGAGGTTGTGAATGAAAAATTAACCTACAAAGATAGAAAACTGAGATAAGTGACTAAAGTGGGTGGAGATGTGGGACGTTAAGGTTAGTTTTAGTGCTGTCATAAAAAAACTCTATATTTGTGAAGATACACTTCCGGTTTCTTGATCCTATCGGTTTTGTTAAAACTTTTCGTTCTCATTTTAATTTCCTTAGTGTTATGAACTAAAATTCAGAATATTATTTGAATGTTGTTAGTCTTAACACACTACGACTGTTTCACTATCTGTGTATTTAGTTACTTGTCTTATCTATCAGGTCTTTATCTCGATGAATTTGTACCGACTAAATAAAAACCGTTTCTATGTTTCCGTTAAATTACAACTTTTCCCCTCGGAAAGTTGTTTAGTACGACCTCGTTCATCTGTTGGTGTTCGTTTGTTTATTTACTTGTTTTTTTACTAGGAACTGTTTTGAAGTACGGTTACGTTTTTAATTAGAATTTACTTAGTATTTTACATTTTGAATGTAGGTATGTTCACAAATCATCATTTGGATCCTTTTCAGAAGTACTGACCCCAATTTGTCTCTCAAGACCTGTTCCATAGTTTTCGTGTTAGGTGTTTTCTTTTTATAATTGTGTAATCTGAAGTATTTTCAATTTTGGAAAAAGAGATACCATCTGTAAAAAGTCCCTTTTTTTCTCTTCAATATCTAACTTTCTTTAATAAACGTAAGGTCTATAAGATATCTCCCGAATATTGGTCTTATGTATTTCATAGATTTTCACTTCTCTTTCTTTTGGGTTAATTTTTACACCTTTACGAACTTTTCTGTCAAGTGATTTCTCGAACACATCTTCCGTTTATTTATCGTGTATTTTTCTATAGGTTGTGGTAAATGGTGATCTTTTTGTGTTTAATTATGGTATTAAAATTATGGTGATGTCATAAAGTAAGTCTTATAGATTTTAATTCTACTCATTTATATGGTTCAGGATTACGACTATGTCTCATTGACCTTGAGAAGACCTGAGGACCACTATTATTTTGTGTCATCTCGGTGAGACCTTTTGTCTAATCGTCAAAGAAAAAAAAAAGAATAATTTAATTTTTTAAAAACAAGTAAAAAAAACACGACCCAGAAACAACGATGTACGCCCGAAAGAGATCAACGTCATTTGTCACCGATGAGACATAAACGTCAACTATCGAAGAGAAACGCTACCGAAGAGAACAAAGCTCGTGCCCGAGATCCCGTGCGGCCGAAGTCATCAACATCGTGACCTCGAGGCGTCCACGCCACGCGCGTGAATCAACGGGGTGCCTTACTCCTTAGAAGGACCTGGTCCTTAGTTCGTGTATAGGGGACGTAATCGACCGTCTAAGAATTAGTGCTTTGGTGGTTTCTTCTGGACCATCAAAGAATTTTTCAATTTAAAGGGATTTGGGATCGTTAGGATGAGGATCCATCATTTTACTTTTGTATTTTTGGAGATGTCTATATACGTCGAGATAAGTTTTAACGGTCCTCAGTTTTGTGACTTCACAAGAAATCACTCACTTACCTATTTGACATCTTATATGTATGGTACCTTATAATACGTTGTTATTCTTCCTTACTTGATACCTATGTGAGATGTTGAATCTACAAAAGACTTATATATTACGACTGATCTTTTTCCAATAGGGTTTTAACGTATGTTATACTAAGGTAAACATACAACAAAAAACCAAAAAAACGATGTAACGTGTCGTACACCCCAGAATCAAGGAGTTGGTCCCTACCTTGGGTGTGGGGGACGTAATCTTCCCGTCTCAGAATTGATGACCTGGTAGCCCTTCAGTAAGTACGTTTCTAATTTTTTATCGTTGTCTCTCGTTTAGTCACTAACGGACCCCAATCTGTATCCTCGTGTTACAATGATGTTTCCTACAATACTTATACCTCCCTCAAAACTCCTACTATATTGACAAGAGATAGAATTAACACCATCACCAACGGACTTAGATATGTTCTTCATAGGAGATTAAAAACGACAGATATGAAGTCAAGTCAAGTCAGTGAGTCAATACAGACTGAGAAACGCTGGGGTACTTGGCGTCGTATGGTCCGGAGGGACAGGTAGTGGTTAAGGTCGTCAAATGAGTTTGAGTACAGGTAACTCAGACACTATGGTAGGTTGTTAGAGTAGGAGACAGTAGGGGAAGAGGAGGACGGAAGTTAGAAAGGGTCGTAGTCCCCGAAAAGTTTACTTAGCCAAGAAGTGTAGTCCACTGGTTTTATAACCTCAAAGTCGAAGTTGTAATCAGGAAGGTTACTTGTGGGTCCTGACTAGAGGCAATCCTACCTGACCAACCTAGAGGAACGTTAGGTTCCCTGAGAGTTCTCAGAAGAGGTTGTGGTGTCAAGTTTTCGTAGTTAAGGAGTCGTGAGTCGAAAGAAATCTCAGGTTGAGAGTGTAGGTATGGACTGACGACCTTTTTGGTATCGAAACTGACCTACCTGGAAACAACTGTTTCATTACAGAGACGAAAACTTATACGATAGATCCAACCATTATTGAAAGGACGGTTCCTCATTCGTAGAAAATTAAAGTACCGACGTTAGTGGTAGACGTCACTAAAACCTTGGGAGTTTTTATTTCAGTCGGTGACAAAGGAGTAGATAAAGGGTACTCCACTACCCTGGCCTACGGTACTAGAAGCAAAAGACTTACAACTCGAAATTCGGTTGAAAAAGTGAGAGGAGAAAGTGAAAATAGTTCCCCGAGAAATCAAGAAGTGAAAGACGGTATTCCCACCATAGTAAACGTATAGACTCCAATACCTATAAAGAGGGTCGTTAGAACTAAGGTCGAACACGAAGAAGGTCGGGTCACAAAGAGTACTACATGAGACGTATATTCAATTTATTCGTCCCACTGTTATATGTCGGAACTACATGAGGAAAAGGATAAACCTTGGTCAGACAACAAGGTACAGGTCAAGATTGACAACGAAGGACTGGACGTACGTTCAAAGAGTNGATAAAGGGTACTCCACTACCCTGGCCTACGGTACTAGAAGCAAAAGACTTACAACTCGAAATTCGGTTGAAAAAGTGAGAGGAGAAAGTGAAAATAGTTCTCCGAGAAATCAAGAAGTGAAAGACGGTATTCCCACCATAGTAAACGTATAGACTCCAATACCTATAAAGAGGGTCGTTAGAACTAAGGTCGAACACGAAGAAGGTCGGGTCACAAAGAGTACTACATGAGACGTATATTCAATTTATTCGTCCCACTGTTATATGTCGGAACTACATGAGGAAAAGGATAAAACTTGGTCAGACAACAAGGTACAGGTCAAGATTGACAACGAAGGACTGGACGTACGTTCAAAGAGTTCTCCGTCTAATCCACCAGACCATAAGGGTAGAGTAAGTCTTAAAAGGTGTCAAATGACACTAGGTGTGTCAGTTTCCGAAACCGTATCAGTTATTTCGTCTTTATCTACAAAAAGACCTTGAGAGAACGAAAAAGCTACTAGGTCGCCTACGACCGTTAAACTGAAGACCAAGGAGACGGAAAAGATTTTGATCGAACTTGTAGTCCTTCAAGTACCAAGTGTATAACGACTTCGGACCGAATCTCTTAAAACTCGTAATGAAATGATCACACACTCTACTCACGTTAACACACGATCAAACTCGTAAGAAACCATAACGGAAAGAAACCCTAACCTTACTTTTGACTGGAAAAAGTCAGGACACCGGTGACGACTCAAAAGGTTTAAACGACCGTATAACTCATGTCATGAAAGTGTCGTAGTAGAAAATCCTAAACTTCATCGAGTCGACCTTAAGGTAGTGGAGGTGATCGAAACAAGTATCACTACGAAGGATTCCGGGTGACCTGAAGTGTAAGGTCCTACAGACCGAGATCCACTCACTAGTCTGGTAAGACTAATAGACCCAGTACTTTTAGAAAAAACATGTCAAGACCATAAGAACGGTGGAGAAGAATTATAGAAAACGAAGACAATCCAGGTATGGTAAAGACAGGAAATAACACGAGTAAAAACGTACTTTACAAGGGAACCATAGAGATTAAAAGAACTTCTCTAGAGATCAGAAAAGATAACAAAAGAAGATAAAGAAACGTAACTAGCGACTCCTTCCGAAAGAGTAGAGAGGAACGATAAGAAACCTTGAGACGTAAGTTTGCCTATATAGAAAGGAAAAGAGGAAACGAAAAGCGAAGAGAAGAAGAGTGTCGATAAACATTCCGGAGGAGTCTGTCGGTAAAACGAAAAAACGTAAAGAAAAAGAACTCCTACCAGGATTAGGGACAGAGAACATGTTACAGTGTTTGGAGACAGGTATCAAGTAGTCCGTGAAACAGATAGTCTAGATCAGGGAATTTAGATAAAGAGTGAAGGTGACATATTAGTATTCCCCAAACTAAATCCAGTATGGACTTACCAAATCACCAAAAGGGAAGAAAGAAGTTAAATTCAGACTTAAGGGGGTGACAGATATGAATGATTATACTTTAGGACAGATCTCGGAATTGGATCAGAAATTGTTGAGATCAGAGATTGAGATCAAAAATTAAAGATTCAAGGATGATATGTAACAGTAAATCTATGGAACGACCTTATAACGTAAGTCAAATAGATTGGGCTGTTAAGTTGAGGTGGATGAGGACACAATCAATGATAGGAAGATAAGGTGACAAAGGTCAAGTCGGTAAAGACCGAGGAGACAAAAGGTCCGTAAAAGTCACAAGATAACTAAGATGGAGACCTGATAAAAAGAGTAGTTATATTCAGAAGGAAAGGTACAGATACATGCAAAGAAGACAAAGACTTTACGGGGTCCATGTAGGTACGACCACCAGTACTCTTGACTTTCTTATGGAAAAGTCGACAGACACAAAACTAAACCTTTGAAGAAGTCCGAGTGAGAAGAAACAGGATGACTTTCAGAGGAGAACATGACCGAGGATAACCAAAGTCTAGTGTACGAGGGGGAAAAAGGAAGAGATGATCAGGTACACGGAGGGGGTCGCAAGAGATGGTAGATGTGCCAGTATCGAGGTACGATTATTGAAATACTGATCCACTAAAGACTATCCATAGTTGTATAGGGTTCTCTCAAGTTTTTTAATATATAACAGTGATCCAATGAAGTAGTGTTTGAAATTGTTGTTGTTTTTTTAAGACAGTCAATTGAGACTTGTAAACGGTTTCTCCTCTTCCTTTCCTCTACCTTGATAACGGACCGTAACTTTGACTCAAGGAGACGGTTTAAATATTAATTTGAGAGACAGGTTTTGTAATAAAGGAAAGAACAGATTATGGACAAAGAGAGTTCTGACTCCTAATATTTTCTTTTCCTCCCTGACTTTGATTCAGTCCGGGACACTCTGGGAGGGTCCATGTTTTCGGAAGGCACAGGTGGTAACAATCAAGGATCCTTTTTTCGAAGTCGGAGGGTCTAGAAGGAACTCAAGATTTCCCGTCTAAGGTTTTCAATGATTAATCCCTTCCCTCCTTTACCTTTTTGCTTCTGCTTTGCCAGTTCTTATTATCACACCGTTGTTTGTTGAGAGTGGGGTTTAAAACAGATATTTTTGTGAGGAAACTTTTGGTCACATCTCAAACCCAAAACAAAACTCGTGTTCGATGAGTAACAGTAACGAACCGGGACTCCATTTAGAAAGAGACGAGGTTTAAGCCTGTAAATCGAAACAAACCGGAGTGCCACAACCCGAGAGGTTGAACGTAAGATATTGTTGACTACAGTGTAATTTTTATATGGTAGACCATCTCTAATGACCACTATCTTCGTTCCAGACTACGACATTTCTCGTTATAACGTATCCTTGGACCTTACAGTCCAGGTACTTAGTTCCGTTTAACCTTCACCAGTATCCTCTATCGTTCTGACTTCCAGCTTTAAGATCCTTAGTCACTTGATTTTACCTGACCTTACCCACTTAAATTGAGTCTACTGGTAATATAGATGCTGACACCCGTCTTTAGGGAATCTTCTTTACCTCATCGGTAATGCCAGTTGTTTTCTCAGGTTTTACGTCATGAACCTACGTTAGAGTTTTTTCTGTCTTACTAGAGACAAGCAGAGGTTCCGTTTGGTAAGTTATAGTGTCATTAGGTTCAGATACGGGGTTGGTCATTACGACTTCTTCGACTTCAACTTGCCAAGATACTTCTGGATGTTCTGGAAAATCTTGATTGTGAGTTTTCTCTACATGAAAAGTAATATCCCCTGACCTTACGTTTTCATCCTTCAGTTCTTTGTGGACCTCATTGTCCGTTTAAACCGGAACCTCATGTCTTACTTCGTCCCGTCTCCGATTATCTCAAAACGGTTCTCTTATGTGACCAGTATCGTTTGTGAGAAAAGGTTGTTGTGTTCTCTTCTGAGATGTGCACCTGTAGTGGTCTACCAGTTGTGGTTTTAACCTAACTAATATAAGAAACGTCGGTTTCTACCTCTTCGAGATACATCAGTCGTTTTTGTTTTGACCCTCGACTGACACCGAGTCTGTACTTGAGGAATAACGGTTTAAGTCTGAATTTAACTTCTTTCCTCCCTTAGTAGGTCCATACTGGATTTAGTTTAGGAAATACTAATATGTCACCTTCACTCTTTATCTAAATTCCCTGATCTAAACTATCTGTCTCACGGACTACTTGATACCTGACGTAATATGTCCTCTATTCCTAGTTCTGGTAGGGGTACCTTTTCTTTACGTTTTTTCGTTTTACCGACAGACCCCTCCGGAATGTTTATCGACACTTTTCTTTTCTCCACTTTTTGTTTCCTCTTTCCTTTCTATATTCGTAGACTTACGTCTCAAGGTTTCTTATCGTTCCTCTCTATTCTTTCAGAAGGAGTCGCTAGTTTCGTTTCTTTATCTCCTCTTTTTGTCTTACCCTTTCTGATCTCTAGAGAAGTTCTTTTAATCTCTATGGTTCCCTTGTAAAGTACGTTTCTACCTGAGTTATTTCCTGTCTTTACCAACCCTGGATTGTCTTCGTCTTCTATAATTCTTCTCCACCGTTCTTGTGTCTTGACATGTATTTTTGTTACCATTGGGTGAGGTCATGAGAACGGACCTCTTAGAGTACCTGCCTCTTCGGACCATCCGATGTCAGGTACCCCAGCGTTTCTCAACCTGCGTTGACTCGCTGCAGTGTGTTTCACATATAATATAAGAATCTAAGACTGGACACGAAAATGATGAGACAACAAGTATCAAAAAAAAAAAAAATTACCTTTGTAAAGTCCAATACCAAAAGTACATGAAATCCTAGTAAACGACGTATAAAAGGTGACTATAGGATATCTTTTATAACTCCTTGAGTGACTAAAGTACATTCTTAATCGATAGACACAAATACATTTATCAAAAGGATATAAGGGTAAAATTTATGTAGTCGTGTCCTTAGTCAGAAGAGGTGTCTTACTTTCATTGTATTCGGTTGGTAGTTTTATAAAAATCCTTATGATACTGTTCTTAATTTCGTTTTCTCGAGTCTAGGAATCTACAAATATAACCCCACAAAGATGTTTAGATGTACGAAAGGTAATATAGACTCAGACCTCTAGAATTCCAATTTGGTTCAGGTGCAATCTAATATGTCTATTTTAGTAAATTTATCTTTACTACCAAAAAGTCGGTCCTACGACTCTGAAAAAAAAAAATTAAGGACTAAAGTAATAAATAAATAAAAACCGACACGACCCAGAAAAAACGACACTCTCAAAAAGGAGATCAACGACGTTCACCCCCGATGAAAGAACATCACACCCCCGAAAAATAACAACACCGAAGGGAACAACGCCTCGTGTCCTAAATACCACACACCCGAAGTCATCGACGTTGTACACCCGAGTCATTAATACCGAAGAGTCCGAGATCTCGTGTCCAAGTCATCAGTTCGTACCCGAAGGAACGAGACATCTTGTACCCTAGAAGGACTTGGTCCCTAACTTGGACACATAGGACGTAACCGTCCGTCTAGGAAATGGTTACTCGGTGGTCCCTTCGGACTACGACTCAGAATTATTCTAAAATAAAACCACTAAGAAATCGAGGAGGTTAATGTATAGAAAGAGGAAAGGGTTATAATGAAAAAGGTTAGAGATGAAGGGGTGAAGAGGTGAGGCAAAGTTCCGATTCATATTAGTCCTGACAATTTAACTTAAAGGTAGGTAGTCATCGTCTCGAGATATTTAAGAGATTGACTTTGAGTAATCGTTAACATTTATAAGGAATCACAAATGTAATGTGACATAAAATTAGAATAAATGCACCTATTGAGTGTGGATAGTAAGGGCTGAAATATTCGGTAGTATTGTCCAGTGTTTTTAAGTTGTTTCTCTTACCGTCAAGGTTCCTGATAATGATAGTATTCCTATTCTCAATTTATAAGTAATCACGGTCCTTTAATTTTTTTACAGGTCTATACGAGACCATTAAACAAACGAGGTTTACTGTAATCGTTTGTACATCTCATAATAACTTCTTATAAAGGTCAATATTAATATAGTTTATATTAAAATTATTTAATAAATATTTTAACTATCTAAGATTGTTTTAACATAGTCGTACAATAAGTTTCAGTAATTTGGAGTTTTCCTTTTATATTAGTTTCACTTTATTAATATTCCGTACCACCCTAAAAGAGTCATTAGAAAGGCAAATCTTCACCCAAATCTATCACCCCATGGTTCGGAGATATTGTCTCTCAGAATGTATATGTGCAAGTAAATCAGAAAGTACAATTAACTAAGTCTCCCTGTTTATAACTACAAAAGAGACATTTCTTCGAAATTTTTGAGAAGAGTTGGAATTTAAAATATTAAGTTCTCAATATTAAAAAATTTTTTCAGAAAAAAAAAAAAAATTACACCTACACTGGTTCTACGACTAATAACAGACTCACGATGTAGTGTAGGTAAGAGGTCCAAAGATTGAACTAGACCCGGGTCTTCCGACTGGAGATACCTAAAGTAGGGGTCCCAAACGGGATTCTAGAGGACAACACAACCCAACTACTCGATGAGAGCGGTTTCAAACCTCATGTCCTTTTTATACGGTTCCCTGTGAGCTCAATCTCAGGGACCGACTCTGGGACTGAATACAACCAGAGTTCTCACTAGGAGTTTTACCTTAGGAGTCCAACACTATAAGTGTATGAACTTACGTATTTATGGTAGAAGAAACCCTTCGTTACCGTATATTATTGTAGTGTAATGAGTTTAATAGTAATTTCCACCGTACCCTATCTTAAACCCGGAAGTTGTCACCGAGTCGTCATTTCTTAGTCAGACGTTACGTCCTCTGAGTCTTCTGAGACCAAACTAGGGACCCAACCCTTCTATGGGACCTTCTCCCGTACCGTTGGGTGAGGCCATAAGAACGGACGTCCTAGGGTACCTGTCCTCTCAGACCGGCCGATGTCAATTACCCCAGTGTTTCTCATCTTGTACTGACTTCATTGAGTCGTGTGTACTCACACTATCTCATGTCCCTCGCTTGTTTCATCACTCCCTTGTTTGTCAGAAGGTGGATCAACTGTACCGTGGGTACCCCACCTAACACCTTACCTGACCTGTGAAGACCCTTGAGACCTCTCACATGTAATTTTCTATTCCAGATCTTAAGGGTCAAGTTTTGTGATCGGTTACCTTTTAAGGTTATCGAGTTATTTGGACTTTGTGGTTCCTGAGTCTAAAACGGCCGTTTTTACAAACCCATTGAGGTGGTCTATTTCTTAAGACAAGTCGGTTCTACGACCGTCTTTCATCTCCTTACGCACCATTTTGTGTATTCGACAACAATAACCAAAACATCGGCTGATGTTTTTCGAAAGGATCGTCAAAATTTACTTAACAAAAGGAGAAAAGGGAAGAATGTAAAATACTTCTCACAGTCATCGCCGATTGTAGTGTCAGATCTAAGGTCCCCACCCTTCATACTGTCTTGAACGTAGTGAGTTGGTACTGTGATGCCGACCACTCTAATACACAAAGAGGACACGTCCCAAGTGTTCAAGAAGTATTTCCGTTTCCAGTTCCCATTTTCGACTTATGGTTTTACTTCCTGACATACGGAATAAGAGACAAACGTATGGGGGTGGAATGTGAAACTAGGTATGGTCCGGGAAATCGGAGACACACAGTCTGTGACTGGAGATACCTAAGGTAATAGTCCGAAGAGAACAGGAAACCGGAGATCGACCCAAACCGGTTTGTCTCTGTTATTGTCCCATAACCCTCCACTTTTCTTTTCGTACAACCCAACGAATAAGGGAAACGTGGAAATGAAAACGAACCGGTCTCAACACCGTCACCGACACAAGACATCGATGTCGGAAGTCAAGGAGGAGATGCCAGGGTTTGTAAAAGATCCAATACCTCTGTGATAAGGGTAAGAGTAGGGAAACCAACACTTCATCGTTACTAGACGGAGAGAACGACTACTAGGGACTCACAAAGTGATTCGGAACGGGTATGAAGAAAGTACCTTGAGAAAGTCAATGTCGGAAACACAAACGGTAAAGAAAGGACGATCATGTTGTTATATGATACCTTCCTTCTTTTTTTAACTCTCCCTGAACTATTCCTGTCGGCAACCGTCACCCTACGTGGATGTTCACCACCTCTTTTACTCCGATCCTTTCGTCTCGTCTCTTACGTCTCTTATACCCGTGTCTGTAGTCGACCATAAGATCTACTTATGGTTAGTCGCAATATCTAGTATCGTTATTCATCACCACAATTGACTATCCGTACACCCCATTTCCTCCACTCTTAGGTTCACTTCAATCAGAGACCTTCTTGGACGATCGGTTCACTTGTTTCATTTACTTAGTCTTAAAAAAAGTCCGTAGTCCCGAAGTCCGTGGTCTTAAGAGTAGAGACAAACCCTGAACCGTTCACGTATCTTTTCGAAACCAAAACTACTGTCAAAAACTTGTCTAATGGTTTGTGACAAGTAAATGAAGTATGTGATCGAACAAAAAAGTAGGTAAGTAGTTTATACATAACTTAAGGAAAATATGACGTCCAGGACTCGACCTGTGGTTTCGATATTTGTTGACACACATTCTATATAATAGAATGAAGTACCCTAAGTGTCGAATGGTCCTCGACTTCTGTACATACTTACATTGATCATGAACCAATGATTTGTAGAAAAAAACCCATATAGGACATCCATGGAGTATGATCTATGCGTACGTTGGAATGAGGAATAACAGATTTTTCGTGTTGAGAGAAGGTGAGAGGTAAAGTACTTGTCGTCGTGCCGATGCTGAAACAAAGTCTCAACTGGGGAACCGGGTAACCTCAGTCAGTAAGAAAAAAAAAGATTTCAGACAAAACATATGTAAGAATAATCTCCTAAAAAGAATGAATACGTAGACTATTCGTCGGTTCCAACTCTTTGATGACATAATCTATATTTAAGAAGGATTTGACTCCAGTATTAACCAGGTATCTCTTACCTCAGTCGACATAGAACACCCCCCTCACATACACACAAACACATATAGGTCCTTCCTCTTCTCAGGTCATAAAGAACGATTCAACATATATACCTCGACCACCACGAACAACCTCTACAGTCTCTGTATCACACACTAATCAACAAGTTGGTGCCTAAGAGTCCTACTATAATAAACATTCTTAGAGGTGTAAGTTCGACAGTAGTAACAATAGTCGTGAGACCCTAGAATCCCTGACTGAACACGTCTAACTTGAGTTTTCGGTTTTTACAGTTAAATAATAATAATAAAAATTATTCTATGTGTATAGTAACGGACTGTCACATAAGACAGGACACGTCCCTTCAGACTAATATCGACCTGTGTTGGGAGAGATGTCTTAACTTACATCATATTTCTTTTATCCAAAGTCGAAGCCGGGGAGGGAATGAACTCGGGACACTCACGACCCGAATTGACCCTTGACATCTAATAAGGGTCATCTCTTCCCTTCGGTCTCAACTTTGGTCCTTTATAAAGATACATTTGTAAAAACCATTTAACGGACTTCTTTAGAGTCTTCTTACCCTGGACTTAAAAGTTCGGGAATTATTAAGTGGTACTTAAGAAAAGAATCATATTTATTCTTAAGTAATAACATGAATTAAAATTTAAATATTAAAACAGAAAAAATAACTTCTTCAAGGTTGTGTACCATAGAGTCCGACGGGGGTTTAGACCTAGACAGGGACACAGAGATTGTACCCCTAGACCCGTGACGACCGGACTGGTCTATTAACAGAAAGTACCCGTTCTAAGACAAGTGGAAAAACTAAGGTACGTAGAGTGTCAAGACCCCAATAGCAAAGTAACGAAATCCGTCTTTTGTTCGTTAATTCAATGACGAACAAATGTATTAACATAGGGTATCTCTAGAACTCTCCTTTTGTCCTAGAGGACTTTCCCTGGACCTTTTAGGGAAATCACTAAGTAGCTTTTTGTTAAGGATGTAGAATGGACCACCAGAACACCAATTCTTCGATGGACAGTTACATCCCCTGTACCCAAGCTAGGACCGGGTCCTTATAAGGTGTCCTCGGTGATCCGGGTCCGCGGTGTCGATGACTCGGTCTCTCGGATCTCGCACACGAGGTGTTCTCGTCGGTGGTGTTGCTCTTTGGGTGCAGGACGTAACTTCTGGAGACAAAACCACGATCAGTAGACAAAGTAAACTCCCACTATGAAGAGAAAAATGAGTACAACAGTCCGATCACACGGGTCATATGGTATACATTATTATCGTTGTCATGATAAAAGTTCTATCATGAGTGGTCACTTTTGAAACTATACGAAAAACAGTTAATGGAGTACTTCGTCGTAACCAACGTCTTCTGAACAGTCTCTACTCACTAATTTTTACAAACAAAGGTGGTAAGAGAAAAGTATATCCGTAAAAACATTCGTTTTATCAAAACGATTTACTCAGACGTCTTTTACGTCCATATTCCCGCAAAGAAGTTTTAGGCATCCGTATCCAGAAAATTTTCATCTTAGTTGATCAGAGTCACATGGACATAAAGTCCAACTAAAATCTCGAGTGTTACTTCGACATCGAGTTAAAGTAAAAGAAATCTGTAAATCTCGTTTGTTGGAAACTTTCTAGTTAGATTTCTTCACTAGAACTAAATTTAAGGACGGTTATGTCAATCACATACAAAGATGGAAGAAGTAAGTAACGTACTAAAATGAAAAACACACATAGGAGTCACTATGTACTCGTTAGTGGTATTATAACCCCCTGTTAGACCGACAAACTACTTAATTCAGACATGGTCCAAGGGTTCCCGGAGACATTGTTTCACCGTTACTGATCCCAACAACGACAAGTCAGTGATTCAGCTGAGACACTGGGTACTTGATGTCGCACGGTCCGAAGGGACAGGAAGTGATAGAGGGACTCAAACGAACGCAGGCAACTCAGCCACTACGGTAGGTTGGTAGATTAGGAGACAGTGGGGGAAGAGGAAAACGGGAGTTAGAAACGGTCGTAGTCCCAGAAAAGGTTACTTAGTCAAGAAGTGTAGTCCGCCGGTTTTATAACCTCAAAGTCGAAGTCGTAGTCAGGAAGGTTACTTATAAATTTCAACTAAAGGAAATCCTAACTGACCAAACTAGAGGAACGACTGGTTCCCTGAGAGTTCTTAGAAGAGGTTGTGGTGTCAAGTTTTCGTAGTTAAGAAGTCACACGTCGAAAGAAATACCAGGTTGAGAGTGTAAACGTGTACTGATGACCTTTTTAGTATCGAAACGGATATGTCTAGAAACAACCGTTTCGTTACAGAGACGAAAAATTATGCAACAGATCTAAAGAATATCGAAAGGAAGGTTCCTCGTTCGCAGAAAATTAAAGTACCGACGTCAGTGATAAGTGTCACTAAAACCTCGGGTTCTTTTCTTCTAGACGGTGACAAAGGTGAAAAAGGGTTGATAAACGGTACTTCACTACCCTGTTGCCCTGAATCTCGTTGTATTTAAATAACGAAGTGTCGAGATCTCTGGTCTTCAGACGATAGTTCCACAACTGGTCCGACACCAGGGAGGTATCCGTGATACCCTCTTAGGAACGAAGAAGTTCAAGGACCATCAAAGACCCCAAGGAACCGAACGTCATGATCTTGAAGTGGAGACAAAGACAGTACCGAAGAAGGGAATCACACAGGAAAAAAAGAAAAATTAAACAAACCGACAAGGTCCAGAATCAACACCGGGTACTCCAAAAAAAAAAAAAAAATTTAACACCGTACACCCTACACCCTAGATCAAAGGACTGATCCCTAGTTTGGACCCGGGGGAACGTATCGCCGGTCTCAGAATCGGTGACCTGGTGGTCTTTTCAGGGGACACGGGAAAAGAAAATGTCTGTATAACACTACCTAAATTCGGTAGACTTAGTCCATACTAGAACAAAACTAAGAAAGGAAGAAAAATAGACATTTCTGAGATAAAGGTCTATTCCAGTGTAAAGTTCCAAGACCCACTTGTATTTAAAACCCCGTCCTCCTACGGTAAGTTGGGTGATGTTTAGGAAAGTTAAAGTAATCCACGATCCTTACGTCAAGGGAGGGACTGTTCTCTCTACCATAAAGGGACAACGCCCGAGTCGTCCACCGTGTCGGTCCGTAGATGGTCGGTGCCTCGAAAGTACCGTCGGTTCTTCGACTCAAACATTCGTCCGGTCCATCGGACACGGGATCTTTCTCCGTCCTTTCTTCGTCTTCACCAAAGACCGTCACTTTCAAAAGAACTTGAATTAAGGAAGAATTTTAAGTTGTCTCGACAAGATTCTACACCTTGTCGGAAACGATAGAAACAACAAGGACTTTGGGGAAAGAAAAGAGAAGAGACACCGTCGAGTAAGAGGTCAGAGGGAGTGTAACCTGAACGCGGGTTACTCATTTGAAACGGAATTCGGAAGACGAGGACCCGAGAGTGAAAGATGGGTGAAGTAAGAAACAGAAACAAAAGAGGTGAGAAGGAGTAAAACAAGAACAAAGTAGGAACCAGATTTAGATAAAGAAAGTGTTTTGACGTGTCTAGGGAGTCTGGGTTCTCCCACATCACACCCGTCACCTGTGACCTTCAAAGGTTTCTGTCTCGTGTCCAGAATCTGAGGATTCTCAAATAAGTAACGACACCATAAACAGAACTGTGTTGAAACTGTGACCCGTAAATCGGAGAATCCCATCCCTAACACAAATAAATTTGATACAAATGTTTCATCGATTCTTTATAAACCTCAATCGGGCGTATATACTCGGGTCCTTTATTAGAGAAATAGCTTTTAAGAACAGAAAGTGCGAAAACGGAACCAAAACAAAATCCAGTAAGTCACTATTTACTCTTACTACCTGTTCGGACACGGACAGTACCCGTTACAGGTGTAATGTGGTAAGTTACTCTCGTGGAAGAAAACTACAGGAAAGAAGGCAAGTTTAAAATAATGCAAACAAAGACCCCTCGATATGTCGACCGTTACTAGTACTCTCAGTCAAGTCACAGTCCCTGTGTAAGAAGTGGACTGAAGGACGAAGGACTACACTGGAACAGATACGACTCAAATAAAAAACATCGACGACGAAGAATATGACGTCTTTTGTCATACATATAAGAAAAGAAGAAGGACAGAGATCTCACTCTACTGATGTCATTTCGTAACCAAAGTAGGAAAGAGATTGGGTTTAGTCCTCATCTTACTCTTTTGGAACTGGAAGGATGGAGGAGTAGAACCGGAAGACAAATAGAGGTCGAGTTACTGCGACTACTACTGAGGTCTTTTTGACGTGAACATAAAATAAAAACGAAATTTATGAAGGAGGAACGAAGTTCGAAAAGAGTCAGGAAATTCTGTAGAAGAGAAAACTCTAAAAGTAAGTTTGTTCCGACTCTCCTCTTTGTGACAAAAAGAAGGAACTAAACTTATACAAAATCAATGTAAACTTATATAATCTAAGTAATAAACGGTCCCTCTATATAAGGTTTTATATAAGGTTTTAAACGTAAAGGGGCTAAACGAACATAACGGTATTGTATATTAACAATGGGTTAAATATTTTACGTCTCTATACCTTGACCTTTAAATCTCCAGGAACATCTGAATATTATTGTTAATGATTCGTCCATCAGTTGTCTACTCGTCGTTTGGACAGGTCACTCAATTCGGAACGACGTATTGAAAACTCCCTACAACACTTGAGAACCCCTAAAACACTTTGGTTGTTTACAACTAGGATCCGGAACTTTAAAAGAATGTTTAAAAAAAAGTCCCTCCGAGGAATTTATTACTATTACCATTACCGTCTCCTCTACTTTATTTTTCATCAAAAGAGACGAAATAAGTAGATTCCACCCCCGTTTATATTAGGGGGTGCGGTAGTGATAGAGGTGGGTCTTGGAGAAACGTCTTTAACACCAAAAATACACCTACCAAGGACGAGAATAGAATGGATTAGTCTAAAAAATTAAAGAACCAACATTTCCTCCATATAAAGGAAGAGTTTTATTAAACCCTGAATCCGTTGTTATCATCAACAGTGAATCTGTAAAAAGAAAGGATTTGATGAAGAATAAAATTTGTTATATTCTGAACCATGAAGGACAGTCATTCTTTAAATAAATATTATTCAACTTATAGAATAATCCCACTCACTATATCCACTATGACACTTTAAATAACAAGTACACTCTTTATGTCTCATAACTATCTAGTTATCTAGTTTACAGGTGGAGAAAAGAAAGATACCGTTTCAAGTGTATTCTAACTCTTACTCAAGACTTATGTTCCTTCCTCACGTACTTTGTCTCATTTTGTCATTTGGGGTTATTATCAAGTACGTATAACTCATACAGGCAGTGAATCAGAAGAACTCTTGCAACACTACAAAAGGCTACAGGACTATCCTTTTACTGAACGATCTCTCAACCACTTCCTCCCTACTTCAGATCTAGACCGAGTGACATTACGAGTGCACGGATTGATGATGGGAATGCCGGAGAGTCCTTCTTGTCTTGGTTTCATTCCTTGTTTCCTTCTTTCAGTTTCTTACACCTCTTTCTCTCCGTTGAACTCACCGGATCTGGATTGAAAGGTTAAAGTTCTCATAACTGGATCGTGGGGTGTACCCGCCTTCCCAAGAGGGGATAACTTCCTCAGACTTCCTAACTGACGTCTTCAGGATACTTTCGTAAAATCCACATAGGGTCGGAACAAAAAGTACGTAGATAACAGAGAGTTAACACTTCTTTAAAGACTATGGACAGTGTAAATAATGTTGACAGTGATACTACTTTTTGGAAACTTAAGAGGGTAAAATTCCTTCTCATAAATAGTACATGCATAAAACGTTTTAGGAACTCGTGGTATTTGTAGACTGACTGCCAAACCTTATGTTTCCTTCCTAAAAAAAAAAAAACCGGTCCAATTATAAAGTAATGGTCCAGTCTTCACGTATCCTAAAGTTTTATTTCGTTTCTCTCTCGATTACCTCGTAGCACCCGAGGTCTCAGTGGTGTTAGGTCCTCGGAAAGGACCGACACGGGTAAATCCCTACGTCAAAACTATCAAAAGACCATTCACAAGGTGGTAAACCTCCCATTAAGTGCCATTGGTTAGTAAGTAAAGTTGTTCGTACAGAACTTATGGAAAACACAACTTATACGAGGAAACTTGGAAGATCTTGAGGACAGAGGAGACATGGACGAGACAGGGACTTCCCAACTGGAAATACCTGATATATTATCGGGAGACCAAAAGGAACACGGTTTAAACATCTTTCGTGATCGTCCTCCATCCTCCCGTCCTCTTCCTTCATCCCAATAAGTAAAATACCCGACCCCAAGACGTTTGATACTGGGACCCAGGTTTAGATCGGACGTCAATTAAAAATGTTTATTGCAAAATAACCGTGTGTCGGTACGAGTAGGTAAATTCATAACAGACACCGACGAAAATCAGAGGTCTACAGTCTTGACCACTTAACACTGTCTCTAAATTACCAGACGTTTTTAAATTTTCTGCGAATGAGGAACCTTCTTTTCAATACTGGTTGGAACTATCGTATAAGTTTTCGTCTGTGTAATGAAACAGTTGTTTCCAGGTAGATCAGTTTCCATAAAAAAAAGGTCACCAGTACATACCTACGCTTTCAACCTAACACTTCTTTCGACTCACGACTTCTTAGTCACGAAAACTTGACACCACAACCTCTTCTGAGAACTCTCAGGGAACCTAACGTTCCTCTAGGTTGGTCAGGTAAGATTTCCTCTAGTCGGGACCCACAAGAAACCTTCCTGACTACGATTTCGACTTTGAGGTCATGAAACCGGTGGAGCACACTTCTCAACAGAGTAACCCTTTTTGAGACTACGACCCTCCCTAACTCCCGTCCTCTTCCCCTGCTGTCTCTTACTCTACCGACCTACCGTAGTGACTGAGCTACCTGCACAAACTCACTTGAGGCCCTCAACCACTATCTGTCCCTACGGACCACACGACGTTAAGTACCCCAGCGTTTCTAAGCCTGTGCTGACTCGCTGACTTGACTTGACTTGACTTTCGGAATTTATAATTAAAAGACCAGGAAATGTCTTTTTTTTTTTTCAAATAACTGGGGACGAAATCTATTCAGGGAGAGACCCGTCCCAATAACTAAGGGATCCGTAGAGGTAAGGACAGTTTTCAGTGGTGACAGACCACCGAAAGGGATATCGAAGACACTGTTGGGTCCATCTCGAGAAAGACACAAGACCATTGACAGAGAAGGAGACCTGGATAATTCCGGATGTCTATAGAGTGACAAAGATCAGGACCCCTCGTTCACCCGTAATGTCAGAAAATAAACAACGGGAGGAAATAGGGACGTATGTGAGGAAAGTACAGAGGATTAAATGGGTTAACTTTACTGTCTCTTGACGTCTATTTGTTTGTTGTTCTCTGAAACCCTTTTATTTACTATTAACAGACAAAGAATCGATCTACGAACTGTCTCGCGAAACCTGTAGGAGAGTAAAATATACGGACGTTATTGGGGACTTCATCAGAGATAATAAAAGGATAATTATCTATTCCTTTGGATCCAAAAAACCTTTTGATTCATGGAACAGGTACTAAATATGAAGCTCCTCCTTTTCATTCCTAAGACTAGGTCCGAGAATTAGAATCCTCTATTGTTTCCTGTCTAACACCAAGGGATAAGAAAAGTCCGACAGCTTTATTTCGACTCTACCGACTAAAACCGGTATAGAACTTCCTTGAGTTTGTAACATACTTCCTGGCACCCGTTTTCTCAGACCCGTACTGTGTGATTTGTCTGCACACATAGAGGACCTTTTTTCAAAACTTGAGCACTGATAGTGTAAACAAATCACTATATGTGAAAGGTTTCATAAAAGTGTCGGAGTATTGTTCGGACACTTCGGTCTACTGTTAAGAATCTTGTCAATATCTCAAGTCGTGTGACTCTGACTTTCTAATTCATGTCGTATAGGTGTGGGTTACTCATAATTCTTAAGTACGTATACACTGTTTCAGATCACAAGCAATTTTCGGGACTGATCCTGAAGGGACCACCGAGTTACCATTTCTTAGACAGACGGTCACATCCTCTGTACCCAAACTAGGGATCAGACCCTTCTAGGGTGTACGGCGTCTCATTAATTCGGACACACGGTGTCGATAACTCAGACACGAGGTATCAGGTCCTCGGTGTTGATGACTCGGGAGCACGGAGTCGATGACTTTAGACTCTCGAGATCCCGGGTACGAACGTTGTTCTCTTTGATGACGTGACTCTTCGGGTACATGGAGTTGCTGTCTCATCCGGGGCTCTTCGGACACGCCGTAGTTTCTGAGTCGTGTCTGTTTTTTTCTTTTCTCTCAGGACCTATTAACCGGGACCTTCTGTCCTCTTATAAGCAAAACACTTCTGATCGGCGTCGAGATCTTCGACTTTTTGCTTCAGGTAGACACCAGAAGGATCCCACAGTCACCGGTCTCTCATTATAAAGGAAGACAAAACTTTTAAAAGAGGTTGTACATGAAAAGAGTATGGACGGTGTCGACCCAAAGTTGAGAGGACAGTTGTTATAACTTGGATCTTGTAAAAATATTTGAGGTGAGTATAGAGGTTAATGTTTCTTTTGATCTCGGGAGAGACCTTCAACTCAAAAGGGAGACATAGAAATCGAAATGTAGCGGTTCTAGTATAAGTATTAGTAAAGAGATTTCTGAAAGGAAGAACGATACAAAGAGACGTGACAAGAGTCATAGTGGACGAAGGATTAGTGGTGAATCGGTTCGAACTTTATGGTTTAAACGAAGTCAAGAAGGAGATTGGACAGTAGGAATGGGCACCACAACTGAGACAAGAAAAATTCAAAAATGATAGTAAAAATGAGTCTAGGGAAGACATATGATGGCTCTGGTATAAGGGAATTCGTGTGTTGAGACTAGTAGAGTAACTAAACTCGTTTTTTGGAGACCCGGATGTGTGATAAATATTCTTATTTCAAGTTACACTTTAATAATTTAAGTAATTATTTTAATTATAAGTAACCTACACATGTGTGTTGTGAATTAAAGAGTCAGAGGCAAACGATCTGAGATTTTGACGAGATTCTTGCCAGTAGTCCGAAGTGTCAAAACGACACTCCGACACTTTTACAAAACTCTTCACGTATAACGATTACTCGCACTATATGTACTCAAACTTTGAGGGGGGGGNAGGTTGGGGGGGGGGGGGGGGGGTCCTCTATGTCGGTAGACAACTTGCACATTACAAGCCTGATGAAGGAAGTGGCAGAGGCGGACAGGGGACGACGCTTGTCAATGTTTGAACCAGTTATTGGTAGGACCTTCCTGCACTCCAGGGGCCGATGCCTGCATCCAGTCTCTAGATTTTTCCGTCTTTCTAAAAGCCCCACCTCGACCCCGTCCCATACTGGATCATGGACCGTCGCGTCGGCTAACCGCCTCTTCTTCCAACAAGGGAGTCCCTCCCGCGACTAACCGACGCCTCCTCCTCAGTACTGCAGGATTCTTCAACTCGTTTGTGGAGGAGGAGTGGCGGACGTAGGGTTAAAGCCGACCCTTAAACCTCGGAGGGGAGGGGCCCGGGCCCTCGAGTTTCCGCCGCCCCTGGCCTGCTCCACTCCCGCCCACCCCACGGTCCTCCTCGACTCGACTACCCGTCACCCGAGTCGGACACTCTACTCAAACCTCTGACGACCGCCCCGAGGCGGATAGGCGGCCCTCCACGCCCGGTCACAAGACGGATCAAGAGGGACGCCGCGACCCCTGGGCCCTCGAGGCGCCTGCGGCCGGCAACGGCCCCGTTCTCATCCCTTCTCGCACTTCTCGCAAGCCCGGAGGAGGGGTCCGGAGGGAGGCTCGCAAAGGGACGCCTGCTCCCCACCCTTCAGCCCCCGTCACCCGCGTCGGGGCCTTAACGACATATCCGTCCTCTTCCCTACCGTTACACCTAAAGACAAAACCGATCCCGACTCCACCCCCCGCCAACGACCCCTCATTTCTTAACCATAACTTCAACATCTTGTTTCGGAGACAATTAAGAACCTGACACACGAATAAATCTATCCGCCGACGCCGCCCACCGACTGCCTACCGCCGCCCGTGGCGGGGAGGCCGGGTCGTGCGAGCGTGGGGGTTCGAACGAAAGCCGCGTCAATGACCAACTGGAAAAGTCGGGGACCGGACGAATTTGTTTAAGCGTAGTGTTTGAATGAGTGTGACCGGCACACACGGACTGGAAAGAGACCCTACGCCCGGTAGGGGGAGGTAGGAGACGACGACGACGACGATTCAGCGAAGTCAGCACAGGTTGAGACACGCTGGGGTCTCTGCCGTCAGGTGGTCAGAGGGGGCAGCGACCCTAAGAGGTCCGTTCTTGTGACCTCACACAACGGTAAAGGAAGAGGTTATGTCCTTTCACTTTTCACTTTCACTTCAGCGAGTCAGCGCAGGATGAGACACGCTGGGGTACCTGACGTCAGGTGGTCCGAGGAGGTAGGAGACTGTCTGTCCTTTTCACGCTTTCAACTTACAAACCTATAGTCGCAGAGGACTTAAAGACTCTGGGGCGTCCGTGACACGCCCGGTCAACCTCTGAAGCAGGCGCCTCCCCCGCGCCAATCTTCGTCAATTTATGGGACAAATTGAGTTACCCCGATTTACGGGACCCATGAAGACCTTCGTTATACGAAAGGTCCATGACTAAAATCCTCTCACCTTCACCGAACACCGCACCCTTCTCCCTCTCTCACACAAATCATTGAGCTTGCTTCTGCTCGTAAAAAATTCAACACCCAGCAGTCAATAAGCCGACACTTTTACATTAACTAATCCCGCTGGATCGACACGTGTCCTCACTTGAGAGTAGCTGAAACTGTATACCGAAAGTATTTGAGATATAACTTTTTTGTTGTTGTTGTTGTTGTTTTTGGTTGGCACTGTGAACCACACCCGACGAAGATATATACATACACATAACACTTGAGGAGAGTGGGGGAGAGGGGGAAAAAGCGATAATGCTCCTCGCTTGAATACCCGGTGTCCTGAAAGATCGACACATTGGACCACCGGGAAGACGTTTTACTCGATCCTCCTGTTTCCAAATTCAGTCCAGGGGTTCACTGAAAGGGTGAGAGGTCTTTTAGGATAAACAATAGTCGGAGCGAACAAAAACCACTGTCGTAGTAGTCTTGAGACTAAATAGACATTAACTTTTACATATGGTATTCATTGGTCAGGAGATTCGTAATCGTCCTAAAACCTTTACTAGAAACCACCCATTGGTTAGGGTAAATTGTGTTTTAAAAGTAAAAAAGGTTTATAAGAACATAATTAAAAGAGTATCTCTATTGTAATGTTTGTCACTGTTCAAAGACACCACTCCGGTGTTTTTTAAGATACCTTAAATACCTTAGTGTCTTTACGACATATAGACCTTACCTTTCATTGGTTGTTACAATAATGACATAAGTATCTTAATTCTATGTCAGCTAATATTCTACATAGGAGGAAAGTTCCTACGATTTTACACCCCCTTTTTTCATTAAATTTAAACTACTTTATATCATAATTTTACTATTGAATAATAGAACTTGGGAGTACGGACTTCCCACTTCCATTTCTCTTCCGAATGACCCGAAAAATTTAAAAAAAAGGATTTTTTCATTCTTCTCCCTCCCTACTTGTACCTCAGTAATACTTCCGGAGGGGTGTCACACTGGGTCTCCTTCCCTTTCACTACAAGGTGACAGTCCCCACTACCTACCGACACAAATGGAAACTCCTCTCCCGTCGGAACGTCGGAAAACGAATCGTAAATGACTCACAAATACTGTACATTCCGTCACGAGTCGTGAAATACTGATAATCACGTTCATTTGAAGAGTTATTGGGATACTCCATCCGTATTTAGGGTAAAACGTCCACTTCATGTCTGTCTAATTCAATGAGTGGTTCCAGAAACTCATTCACCCTTCGACTCCTTGGTTCCGGTAAATACCTCCTCTCATCAGTCTCAAAAAACACTCCATAGTGGGAGGATAAAAACCGAGGACCAGTGACGTCAATTACGTCCATTGAATCCACTTATAGGACAGAAAGAGGTGTCACGAAAACCATAAAACAAAGGGACAAACACATAAAACCGACCTAGAAGTACTCAGTCTCACGGATAAATACAAGATTTTAAACTTACGGAAACATTAGGTGTCACAGGTCAGTGATATGAAGTACAACAACAACAAGTCGACGATTCAGTACAGACTGAGAAACACTGGGGTACCTGACAGGAAATGATAGAGACCCTCAAACGAGTTTAAGTACACGTGACTTAGTCACTACGGTAGATTGGTAGAGTAGGAGATATATGATATGAATTATCTTAGTCGTATAATTTCGACTTTTCCTACAATCGTAATATAAGGTCGAACTTAATACTTTAACTTCAGTGTCTTCCTCAGGGTATAGATCAATATACAGAGTCGTTGGTCTAGACCTAAAATTATGGTAAAAATAAACATAAAGTATTATAAGTAACTAGATACTCTAGAACTGTTCTCTAATCTAGAAAGAACTCGGAACAACCCGGTCACCATTTATGCTTAGGGACAAGAATAAGTATTCAAATAAAACAAACGAAGTGACCAGAAATACTGTAAGTAAATTTAGACGAGTAAATAAATAAGTAAGAAAGTGGTTTATAAATTCAAGAGGACATCCCTTCAGTGACCTTTATATCTCTACTCCTTTTGTTAAGTAAAGAAGTTTCTTAAATATCTCAAATTGTTTCCCTGTTTAATTCGTTTATTTGTAACACCTATTCTGAGGTTACGTCTTGATTAAAACGTAAGGTAGAGTCACTTCGATGTAAACATCCGATCTCTGATCCTCTGACCATCCACCATAATAGAAACCTACTGAAACTCATCGACTACCCGAAGGGACCACCGCAGACGGATGTTACACCCTCTGGACCCAAGTTAGGGACCTAGCCCTTCTAGGGGGACCTCTTCCTTTACCGTTGGGTGAGGTCATGAGAACGGACTTTTTAGGGTACCTACTTACCTCCTCGGACGTCCGATATAAGGTACCCCAGGGTTTCTCAGGATGTCTGACTCTCTGAAGTGAAAGTGAAAGTGAAACATTGATAAAATTGTAATTTTCTTATATCGATACGTTGTCCTTTATCTTCATACCTCCTGTCACAACAAGTTCGGAGCACAAGTACGGAGCAAGTTCGGAGCAAGTACGAGTACAAGTTCGGAACAAGATTGTTCGGAACCCCAACCCTCCATGAACCTCCTCAAGATCTGATAGTGATCCATAAGACAATTGAACCTTGAGAATACTTGGAGAACTCCTAATAATGGCAGACCTACGGTTTATACATCACACCCGCTTCTGAGTACCAGTACGTCAACGAACGGAAATAACATAGTTCCGAAGGACCCTTTGATGCCGAAATTTTTATATATAAATATATAAACCGACACGGTCCAGAATCAACGTCGTGTGCCCTAGATGGTAGAAGAAACGTCGTACACCCTAGAGATCAACACCGTACACCCCAGATCAAGGGACTAGTCCCCAATCTGGACCCGGGGGACGGCATCCTCGAACCTCAGAATCGGTTACTTGGTGGTCCCTTCAGGGTAGCACCGAAAAATTTATGTGAACGTACAAAACTTATTTGACCTTCACTCCCATATTTAGTAAACGTAAAGAGTGGGAAATAAATAAAATCAGTTGACTTCCGATGAGGTAGGAATCAGTGAGATTTAAATCGGGTTTACATACGGACTAATATACGTTTGTTGAACTGTAACTCTTTAGAGGGGGACACTAAACCACCAAAATCACACTCAGTGATCTAACATAAGATCACCTTAATAAAGTTTCTAGATTTTATATACCTGTTTCTCGTGTAAAGACTAACCCCCGATCTCTGTCTACTATACCGGAATTTAAAAGAAATAATCTTACACATTAGGAAAAATGTATAGGGTTACTTTCGTTGTCTTTAATCTTCCCCGGTTCGGATTGAGACAAAACATAAAATAACAACTCAACGAGTCAGGACAGACTGAGAAACGCTGGGGTACCTGTCGTCGTGTGGTCCGAAGGGACAGGAAGTGATAGAGGGTCTCAAACGAGTTTGAGTACAGGTGTTTCAGTCACTACGGTAGGTTGGTAGAGTAGGAGACAACTGGGGAAAAGGAGGACGGAAGTTAGAAAGGGTCGTAGTCCCAGAAAAGATTACTCAGTATTATGGGAGTCAAGTCAAGTCAACGAGTCAGTACAGGCTGAGACACGTATAAGATAGAACCTCGTTAAGTCTTTCAGAGTGACAATATATAAAGAACTACTGGACTCTTACTTTACTTACCATCAGGGTCTTTCAAGATATGAACTCTCGTTCCAAGTTCCGAGTTCGTCAATGACTATATTAGTCTGAGAGATATTAGTAGAGGAATGATTCGTAGGTCTTTAAATTTTAAATGGAACCGACTCAGAGTCCTACCTAAAAACCACTGTACATCCTTTCCCCAACTACCTCCGTGGGGTAGGACCCCCTCTTGACCAGTATATCGGTTATGGTATACCTAGACTAAAGAAAGACTTAACTCGACCGTTCTCATTGCACAGTCTATATTCTCCACACCTAAACGTCCGATACCGTTTCTTCTTAGGGATCGCAATTGACAATTGGATTTCTAAGAAGAGACCGAATTTTCGTTGGTGCGATCAGCCTAAAGTGAAGTCAACGAAGTAGACATTTTACTACTCTTATTATCATAGACGAATTAATCTAACGGTGTTCCTCCTTTACTTTATGACAGATATTTCACGAGTCGTATCACGAACTGTATATTACAATTTAGTCACCATTGATAACAAGATAAAGAAATTTTTGTTTCACAACTCTTAACCCTAAGGGATGTTTTTCACTTTCACTTTCATCAAAGGATTTATTTTGTCTCTTCCAGTCGGAGACAATGAAAGCAAAGGAGAAGGGGTCCTTTCAGACGGAGACGGTTGTGCATACACATATAATGCACTCATATATACAGACACAGAGAGGAGGGTGTGGTATGGGGGCTGAGGTTTGTTTCCTCCATACCTCCTTCTCCTTTTCCGTCTTCTCACGAAGACTCTTTCCCCTTCGACACCAAAATTTATTTTGGACCCGACTCCTCTCTCTGACGTAATGAACCTATCCAAAGACTTAGAAACACGGTTCTTGACGATGATTCATATCTTCTAATCCTAGTAAACCAGTGGGTACCATACACTCTATATTGGCGACGACCCTTCTACTCTGACACCCGAACAGTCATACAACTCTTTTTAGTGAACAGAAACCTTGACTAAAGTAAGTATTTGTATACCAACGTTCAAGATACTTTATAACGTCTAAAAGGAAACCGAACTCCCTCTTATTTACCGAACCTCAATTGTATCAGATAAATTTTTGTTTCGATATATATATATATTTAGTTTCGGAATCTATCTCATACATTGTCAGAATGACTTTACAGCTAGTAGACATAAACCGGACTCATTTTCAATCGGACTTGAGGAGTACTAGTCTGACAAATGAACGACACACGATACAAAAGAGAGGGACGGGAAGAAGATTTCGGAAGAATCGACCTGAGGAACGACAAACGAAATAAGAAAGTGAGACACAACACTCAATAGGATACGTAAAAGATAGATCCCACTATTCATCAAGCGGACATCCTTTACATGAACATACAAGGCAACAAACCTGTTTCGAAGGGAGAGAAATTCCAACCAGACTAAATCTCTAACGTCAGACTACATTGTCTTTACACAAGATATTCTTAAAACGATATACGATCCCTTAAAGATCTTCTACATTCTAGTAAATCATAGATATAAAACTACGGTTGGAATTTGTATCTTTTCGTTCCAAATCGTGGGTTTACTAGACTTTATTGGAGACTGATGATTCAAATACAAGGGTAAACTTTTGACAAATCATAAATACGAAATTTTAAAAACATGTTAAATGAGACACGACTGTGTATCATTCGGAGAACATTTATAAAGAATTAACTTGTTTACTTATCTCAATATATTAGACCCTGTTGTCAGACTCTTGACTAATTCCAGACCCAAATTACATTATCGTCCCTGCCCACCATCCCATCTCCTGTCCAACCTTTCCACTTTTCGTTGTTGTCCCAGTCGCTTCACTTCGACTCCCCACAGCCCACCCCGTCCCCAAATCCCCATACGAAAGGTCGAAGATTGTGGATACCACTTTTGTACAAACAGAACAAAAGGTTAGACGGTCCTGGTTACGAAAATATTTTAAGTTATGGTTACTTAATGATCTTTTTTACTAGGACAGCATATTTCTAAAGATTCACGGATGAAAGATAAAGACATGTGTAGAGTAGGACCTGGTCATTTTTCGTCGAGTCACTGGCTGTTGTCCGACATTTTGTGTGGCTCATCTTGATCCAATCCTTTACTAGTCTCTAATTTGGCCTTTCTCCAACCTCGACCTAACAGTTCCTAGAACTTGTAATACTTTCCTAAGATTTAAAAAGTAGTAATTTTAACCATATTTACTAGAAGGACATAAACATCTAATTGAACGAATTTTGGAAACACGACTTACATACCAAACTATTTCGTATATAAAATTTTTGTACTAAAACTGTGTCGCTTATAACTAATCACAGGACAGTCACGAACCTTGAAAAACAAAAAATTAAAACCTAAATGGAAACAAACACTTTCAAGTCAAAACCAACCCATTTCCTTGTGACGTTACAGTAGGTCCAAAAGGGAGAGGGAAGAAGTGGAACTTAGACAATGGTGGACCCAACCAATCTAAAATGTTGTCTAAAGAGTCCTCTGGTCTAGACTGGACACTCGGGAGGACGGAAAGTAACAGGATGAGATTATTACAGAAATGTCAGTAGTCCAAAGTTCTACGACGCTCACAGGTCTTGGTTTGACCCGTCCGACTCGGGGTCGGAGAGGTCTCCCGAAGTGGTGTTCCGCCACTACCGGAACTCCGCCCTCCTACACTTACGGACCCTTTCCGCCCGAGGAGACCGAGGGGCCGTGCAGTTTCCCTAGTGGTTGGACCCTATGTTCCAGAATTATGTCGGAAGGTTAGCCGCTCGGTAAGTGCTATTCCATTATAAAGGTTAAACATTTCTATACACTTTTACTTTACTGACATGCATACTTTTAATGTCTCGTAGACTCACTTGGATTTTACAATCGACACGACACGAATCAGTGAGTCAACACAGGTTGAGACGCTGGGTAGTCCGAGGAGACAGGTACCCCTAAGAGGTCCGTTCTTATGACCTCACCCAACGGCACGGGAGGAGTTCCCCTAGAAGGGTTACGTCCCCAGTTTGGGTCCAGAGGGCATAACGTCCGCCTAAGAATTGGTAGACTCGGTGATCCCTTCGAGTTTTGCAAACGATCACAGTGAATTCCTGTTGTGTTGTCACAAAAATGAAGCCAACATCACTCTAATATATCAATCCTCTGAAGATCAATCTTATGAAAGAACTCGGGTCTTAAATCGGTCATTCATAACAAAAGTGAGTAAGGTACGAAAGAGGTCAAATCCCTACTGTAGGAAGGGTAGTAAGAAAGTATACACTGGGACCAAAATCCTGACCCTTCTGGTCACAGAGGTCCTTTACGAAATGATACATCTCAAACAAGTACTCAGGATTGGAACGGTCAGTGGAGTGTAAGTAGTAAGAGAAGTAAGAAGTGGTATTAGAATACTGCGTCTAAATTGAAAATAAAAATGAAATCTCTGTGCGTGCACCAAAAAGAAGACACTCGGTAAACTTTTATACAACGTCTGTTACTGTGAAATAGAGATTTACGAAGTCATACATAAAGGATCCTTATTTAGTAGAAGGATGTATTGGTATTGACAGCAAAGTAAAAGTGTGGATTCTTTAATTATTAAGGTGTTCTAGTAGTGTGTATGGGTAAAGTTTAAGGGGTAATAGGGATTACAGAAAATACCAAAAATAAAATTCGTTCCAAATTTATTCCAAGTAACTTAAATAATAATACAAAGAAATCAAGAAAATTAGATCTTGTCATGATCCAAATAACGATTACCGTGGGGTGAGGTCATGAAAACGGACCTTTTAGGGTACCTGCCTCCTCGGACCATCCGACGTCAGGTACCCCAGCGATCTCAACCCGTGTTGACTCGCTGAAGTGAAACTGAAAAGTGAAAGTACGTAACCTCTTCCTTTACCGTTGGGTGAGGTCACAAGAACGGACCTCTTAGGGTCCCTGCCCCCTCGGACCACCCGACGGCAGAGACCCCAGTGTGTCTCAGCCTGTACTGACTTCACTGAATCGTCGTCGTCGTCCGAATAACACCACTAGTAAAACGTTACATATGTGGACTTTGATTAAAACCATATGTAGACTTTGCTTATATTATAAGTCAAGTCAAGTCAGTATAAGCTGAGAAACACTGGGACACCTGACGTCGTACGATCCGAAGGGACAGGTAGTGGTTGAGTTTAAACACAGGTAACTCAGTCACTACGGTAGGTTGGTAGAGTAGAAGACAGGAGTCATTCTCCTATGACTTACCTCAAATTACAAAGAATCTTCTTACAAAAAAACGGAAATCTGACGTAGAGTGTTTCTTATAAGTCACACAACACATGTTTTGTATAGACTTGATCAAAAAGATACACTAATGTACAGTCAAACTTGGTCAACCTAAATAAACAAAAGTAAAGATAATTTAAAATTGTAAACGAAAATTTAGGAAAAGATAAATCAAAATAAAAAATTTATTCAATTTATACATATGTAAAATTTCTACAACAACGACAAAAAGTCAACAATTTAGCATAGACTGAAAAACCCTGGGGTACCTGACATCGGGAGATCGAGGAAACAGATACCCTAAAGGGTCCGTTCTTATGATCTAACCCAACGGTAAAGGAAGAGGTCCCCTAGAAGGGGTGGGTCCCTAACTTGAGCGTAGAGGACGTAACGTCCACTTAAGAAATCGTGACTCGGTGGATCACTTTCACCTTCAGCGAGTCGGCACAGGATGAGAAACGTTGGGGTACCCGATATGTCAGGTACCTTAAGAGATCCGGTCTCATGACCTCACCCATCGGAAAGGGAAGAGGTCCCCTAGAAGGGTTGGGTCCCTAGCTTAGATCCAGAAGACGTAACGTCCCCCAAAGAAATCGTCGACTTGGTGTTCCCTTCGGGGAAATTTCTAATTTTGGTATATTTTTCTACGTTGTGTCTCTTCAGAACGAGAATAGAATTAGGGGATGTAAGGGTAGATGGAACATCCGATGACAAAAGTACTCAAAGACTAGATAGTAAGGACAAAGAAGAATGTTTTTATACACAATACACAAAAGAATAAAAGGAAAATTAGAATACGAACATATGACATATATGAGAAAGTGTGGAACGAAACAAGAAACCGTATAGGGGATTACGACCCTTTCTAACTTCCGTCCTCCTCTTCCCCTACTGTCTCCTACTCCACCAAACTACCGTAGTGACTGAACTACCTACCTCAAACTCGTTTGAGACCCTCTACCACTACCTGTCGCTTTGGACCACACGACGTCAGGTACCCCAGTGTTTCTTAACCTGTACTGACTCACTGACTTGACTTGACTTGACTTCCGTATAGGACCTTTAGATAGGTACAGTCAAGTATCTTTAGTCGAAGTAAGATAAGTTACAGATACATCATTAATGAGACAATAATAGCGAGAGACTAAATAGTACTACATAAATTGGTCAGATGATATTTACCCGTCTATTAAAAGTCTCTTTGGTCTGTACTTGTACAAATAATGAAAATGACAGAGAGGAGATCTAAATACGAAAGGAAAGTCCATCTAAGGATTGATCTAAATAGAAGTAAAATAAATTGACGGTGGAGACCACGGAATTTTTAAGACGGACCTAGTACGACGACGATTCAGTGAAGTCAACACAGACTGAGACACGCTGGGGTATCTGCTGTTGAGTGGTCCGAGGGGGTAGGGACCCTAGTACGATGGGGAAATAAATTTTTAGACTTTATTAAGAAACAACGGACATACATGATCAATACTTTAGAGTCAAATTACACATTCTGAACTCAAAGAGTAACTATTTTACCCCTATTATTATCGTGGATGAAGTACCCTCAAAACTCTTAATCTATTAAGTGGGTTTCTCGAATCGTTTCGTATGTCATTAAATAATTATTTATAGTTACCATTAAAAATAAATTATTTCGATTATAAGTGTTACTATTATAAGTCAGATGAAAAGATTTAACTAAGTGAATAATACGGGATTTGTAGAGGAATGAAAGGGTAGAGGTATAAACATACACAAAGAAGTTACGGAGAATGACCATAATGGTGGAACATAAAGGATAGAGACAAGGAGGTTTAGGATGAGTCGGAAAATCTAATTAAATTTAAAGACATAAAGGTAGTAGTAGAGAGGACCCTCAATAGAGTTATAGACAATTTAATTATATAGTAAATCTAATAATTATTAGTATGATTAATAGTAATTCATTACTAATAAGTATAATTCATTCTTATTAGTATGATAAGAAGTCTTAAGTTGGATTATGGAACACGGAGACTAAGAAAGATGTTATGAAACACTCGAGGAAATGTCCTCCTTGGAACGGACAGAAAGAAACCCAAAATAGAGTAGAGATAGTGTTAAGTGACATGTCTCATCCTGTTATCATTTATGATTAACTTGGGGTGAGGGGGTTTTTTCTTTCTTTTCTTTTACAACGTCTAAATACAGAAAGAAAAATTTTATATGGGTTCATCATTTAATGACCCGAAGGGACCACCGAGTCACTATTTCTTAGGTGGACGGTTACGTCCTCTGTACCCAAGTTAGGGACCTAGTTCTCCTATGGGACCTCTTCTTTTACCGTTGGGTGAGGTCATACGAACGGATCCTCTAAGACGTCTGTCTCCTCGGACGGTCTGAGGACAGACACCCTAACGTTTCTTAGTCTGTGTTAAATCGCCGATTTGTCGTTATTGTTGTTATTTAATGATAAATCGTAAAGTGTAAAGTGTCGTAACAACTTTTTTTATATAAAATGTTCATATAAATTTAGTGTGCAAGATCACACAATCACCGATAATTGACAAAAGTTTATTTTAACACACGACTTAAAAGACTAAAAACAAAAACGACGTTTTCAGTTTGTACAATTTAAGTAGAAATCAGTCGTTCATTCTTAAAATCTTCATCAAAAAGGTAATAAACAAGGAATACAAAATAAGAAAGTTTTCAAACACAGAAATTGACGATTTAAATAAATCATTTCTTTTATACTTATGTTGTTTAGTCCCCTTATTGAAAGTTAGTTTTAATGTAAGGGTCCTTATACAGTTTCGACCACCGTAAGAGGTCCTCCTATAAAGACTTCGAACAGATTAAAACCCTCAATTTTCTGGCGGTCTCCTTTTTAATTACGGGTTCTTCTGAATACGTAAGAAGAGGGTGTGTTATTTCCGAGTCCTCCGGTTGTACCCAAACGACCTACTCTAGGATTTTGTCCATAAATCACCCGTTATAAGTATTTACAATTGTGGCTTTGAAAAAAAAAAAAAAAAACGGAAATTGCCAGTTCTCCTCAAAATCAAAAGAAAATCGTAGATCCTTTATGTAGTACAATAAGTGGAGTTGTCCTTTCTATTGGACATTCTATCACGAACTTATCAAGACGACGACAATCCCGAGGAGACGTCCCGTCCCAGCATTTTTCTTCTTAGTTTGTATAAGTAAGGAAAACATAAGATTACTATCTTCGTAAACAGGGTTTACTAGCGATTAAATATTCCAATCAACCAGTTCATACCGGTTCATCTTAAAATCTCGACTTTTCTTGGAATCCCTAGTATATTGGGTGGTGGGATTAAAAAGTCTACCTCGGGTCTCTCCACTTCGTTTAACTGACTCAAACGAGACATCATAGTCTTGACTTGACCTCTGATAAAAATGTATAAGTATTTCCTTTTTTTGGAAAAAAACTCTAATAATTATGACACCTTTTTGATCGTAGATAAATTTAATGTCTCATAAGTGAGTCGTTCATAAATGGTTCACGGATGTGACACAGACTGTGACTAATGACGTTACTTGTCTCGAATATAAACTCACCTTCCTCTGTCTACCATTTATTTACTATGGAGTATGTAACGAACCACTATATACATTACCTCCATTTATACTGTGTCATCTTTTTTTCCTCAAGACCCGTGGTCCCCTCCACTCTTACGATCAAATTTATCCTACCGATCTCTCTCGGAGTAGCGATTCAACCTTGACTCGTTTGGAAACCTCTACTTCCTAGTTCGGTATGGGTGGACCCGTTTCAGTCGATTCGATTCTCTTATCATTATGTTTCGGGACTGTCAGAAAAACTCACCTCCTAATCTCTTTTAGTATAAGATTCTACGAAAAAAACGGACGACACACTTATTATCAACCTTCACTCTCCTCTTGTTTTAATTTTTCTGACAATCAGACCTGATCAGGTCTACGATCCGACGGTTACTACCACCGAACGTGCCTCCACCGTCTTCGTCTCCAACACTGTGCACCTGTTTTGGACACATATAAAATCTCCAGACTCGGGTGTCCTTAGCGACTACTTCACTCACACCTGACACTCTCTTTCTCTCCTCAGTCTCGACTGAGAATGCCCTAAAACCAAAGTCATTGAATTTCCTCAACGGAATCTAACTCTACTACGGTGACGGTCTCCTTGTCCGAACAAATACGGAATCTAACTCTACTACGGTGACGGTCTCCTTGTCCGAACAAATCTTCCTAGCTCTCAACCCAAATCCCGGACAACTCAAATTAAACAGGTAATCTGTAACTTCCCCTCTTCGACTCACCCGGTAACTGACACTTAGACATTAAGTCCTTCGGTCGAGCAGGACTATGTGTCAACAGTCTCTGGTCTTCCATAGATTTCGGTACTCTAACCTACTCCCATCCCTCATCTACGCCTACCTCTTCAGGTTCCAGATTCAGGACCTCACTTCTATAATCTGGCAATCTTTGATCTGATCGTAAACTGTTATCCGTCTCCTGTCCTCTTAAAGTACTTGTCATTTTCGTCATCAAGTCAAGTCAAGTCGAGTCAGCGAGTCAGCACAGGTTGAGAAACGTTGGGGTACTTAGCGTTGTGAGGTCCGGAGGGACAGGTAGTGGTAGAGAGCCTCAAGTGAGTCTGAGTGCAGGTAACTCAGGCACTACGGTAGGTCGGTAGAGTAGGAGCCAGTAGGGAAAAAGGAGGACGGGGGTTAGGGAGGGTCGTAGTCTCAGAAAGGGTTACTCAGTTGAGAAGCGTACTCCACAGGTTTCATGACCTCGAAGTCGAAATCGTAGTAAGGAAGGTTTCTTTAGGGTCCCGACTAGAGGAAGTCTTACCTGACCAACCTAGAGGAACGTCAGGTTCCCTGAGAGTTCTCAGAAGAGGTTGTGGTGTCAAGTTTTCGTAGTCAAGAAGCCACGAGTCGGAAGAAGTGACAGGTTGAGAGTGTAGGTATGTACTGGTGTCCTTTTTGGTATCGGAACTGATCTGCCTCTTTTTACATAAAATATATCCGTAGGTATTATGTAAGAATGATAAAAGTTTAAGCGATTTGTCTCTGATGTCTATTAAACGTCACAAAGTTTTTTTGTTTAAGTTTTTGATTAATTACTTTTATTATTCTTACAAAGTGCAATTCGTCTATTTGAGGAGTTTTTCATGAAGTCTTTGAAAAAACCCCCTCAACATACTTGAAAACAAGTAAAGTTCTTTTAATTATTTTTGTCTGGGTCGTCCCGACGAAAACCCGGTGTAAAAACATTGTTTAATGAACCTCAACCTACTTATAATTTATAAGAGTTTATGTACCCGTACAATTTTTAATATAATAGAAACGCCCTTATTTATCTAATAAATTCTGTAAGATATTAATGTTACAGAATCATCGAAAATTCGTACTTAATTATCTCCTAAAGGTTCTCTTTCCCTTCTAGGGGAAAAGAACCTTCCCTTCCTTTCCCCTTCCTATACTAAAAGCTCTTTTACTCCTTCACTTTTTGTTCGTCGAACAAAATAAAAAATTTATTTCGAACGAACACTCTCGGACCTCTCTCTTTTGTCTCTCTTTCTCTTTCTCTATGATTCTCTCAGTCTTTCTCTCTCTTCTTCTCTTTCTCTCCTTCTCTCTCTTACTCTATCTAAACACACATACCTGAACTCTCCTACAAAACAACAAAAATTCCACCTTCCCTCTGAACCCGTATAACTCTTACCGACTTCCCTTCCTCGTGTCATTTCTCTCTCTTGCGTTCTTACTCTTATTCAAGTTCTCACCACAACCTTCTGTGTCTTTTTTCAACCACAGATCGAGTGTCCCTAATCAGAGTCCTTCCTGAGTAACAACTCTGATCTCCCTTCTTACACTCCTACTCACCCCGTAATACATCTTTACAACCAACTATCACGACCCGATTTTCAAGTTTCTACAGTATGGAAACAATAAAATAACGGACGACAGTTCCCCGTAATCGTAGGACGATCCTCGTAAGAAAGCGAAGAGTAGTGTTTGGATAGGAACCAAACACTGGGTCGTAAAAGATTTATAAAGTACCACATCGAGTACCATTGAAGACAATCGTTCAGTTCTATATAAAATATTCTCCCTTTTCACACTTTATAGGTGAACGAGTATATACACAAGATGGGTAACTTTAATTCGACCTACTAAATCTTTAAAAAAATAGTAAAGAAGTCCTTTAGGCTGAATAACTAATACTCTTTTACCACCTAGTATCTCCTTATGCCCACCACCGTAAACCTGTCACCCGTCCACACCGTCCATCCATAGGCTCCGACAATGTAAACGGACATTTAAACGGACCTTTCATTGACACAAAAAAGACACCGTTCCCCTACCCTCACAAGTAAAGGTGGTTATTTTTATTTGTACCACCCACACTCATTCCTACTACTTATAGTCCCCTTATTTTACTCTGTGATGTAAATAATGTCTCTATTTCTTTTCCTTGTCTCTCTTCCTGTTGTCGATACCTATCCGAACCTTAAGAAGACAAACCCTCGACCTTTCTCTCCAGTCAAACCCTACTCTTTAAACTTTTTACTTTCTTTCCCACTTTACCCTCTCCATTCTACACCTCTAGCCTCTTCCGTTACCGTGGGGTGAGGTCATGAGAACGGACCTTTTAGGGTACCTGCCTCCTCGGACCACCCGACGTCAAGTACCCCAGCGTTGCTCAGCCTGTGCTGAAGTGAAAGTGAAAAGTGAAACCACGTAACCTCTTCCTTTACCGTTGGGTGAGGTCACAAGAACGGACCTCTTAGGGTCCCTGCCCCCTCGGACCACCCGACGACAGACACCCCAGCGTGTCTCAGCCTGTGCTGACTTCGCCGAATCGTCGTCGTCGTCGTCTACACCTCTGTCCTTGGGTACCTCCTCGTCAGATGTTCTTACTCTCCACCTTAAACCCCTTTTAATTGTGAACTAAAAACAGGGTCGATCATGAAACTTGGTAGAAATCAACTCTTTGTGATGTACAATATTGAAACATAGTCTAATCTGATGAACTTCCAGACACTAACAGTCTTATTCATCTGTCTTTTAAACATTCCATATCTTGTGTTTTGTGATAGTTGGTGGTACTTCAGTCACTGTCGAGAACGCGTGGGTCGTAAGGTGGATCGTTGAGCGTCTTGTCTTATTTGTAAGGAAAGTCCAGTACACCTTGTAGGTGGATCTACCCGGTACACGACCCAGTGTTTTGTTAGGAGTTACTTAATTTTTCAAATTTTTGGTATCTCATACACGAGACTGATATTATTTTAGCTGAAACCATAATATTATGTTTCTATAGATCTTTTAAAGGTTATAAACCTTCTATTTGGTACAAAAAATTTTATTAGGTACTCACGTCTTCTGGAGGGTGTCCTTTTTAATCCTTTATAAAAATTAACTTACTTCTTAATTTTATCGTCTGTTTTTAAACAACTTATTTCCATTTCACGAAAAATCTTCCTTTAAATATCGTAAATTACGAAAATAATCTTTTCTTCTTTCGTTTTTAAATTTTCGACCAATAAAAAATTTTTTAGTCATTTAAAATATTTGCAGGTCAATCTAATTAAAAATTCTTTTCTCTGTCTCTTCAGTGTAAATTTTTTTCGTTATAATCCTTATGTTGTCCTTAATAGTGATACATGCAGTGTTTAAAATTTTCCTATTCCCTTATAATACCTATCCGGTTATTTATGATGTTACAACTGTTTTGTCCGTTTAACACGTTCTGTGTTGAGTGCTTCTTTATTTTAAGAACTTAGAGTTACATGTTTTATTTAATATCCGTAAACAGTTCTCTTCGTTTAATAATAAACATTTCTTAATAATATCATCGAAGTAAGTATTATCGGGTCCGTTAGTCGTCTCCTTACCTATTTATTTAACGTCATATCGGTATCTTACCTTGTGAGGAGTCGTTATTTTTCTTCGTTTGAAGAATATGTGTGTTTCATACGGACTTAGAGTTTTCGTAATAAGACTCATTCTCATCTGTCTGTTTTCTTATTATTTATAAATTTTAAAGTAAACACACGTTGATATCTTCTTTGATACGATGTGTCTGTCTTTATCTTAGTCAATAAGTCTTGGTTTCGAACCCCTCCTAACTGACCCCACTACCCTCATCGAATATAGAATTAATACAACAACCCTTATACCCACACATGTAAACAATTGTCAATTGTTTCAAATCTGAAATTTAGCCATACTAGATATCATATATTTAATAAGGAATTTTCATTTGTAGTCTTTTTTCTAGTTTCTTTTAAACAGTCCCTATACCTCTCCCTTTCAAGAGAAGGCTCTTTCTTCCCCTCTTACCTACGACTCCAGGAGTGATGCCCGTACGATTCAAAAACGATAAAACTTCCTGTAGGTTTTACTCTTTAGGTACTCCATCGACTGACCCAGAACTTTATTTTATAGTCACAATCTCTATGTCTGAATATCAGTAGTCGTATGTCTCTTATGGACTTTAAATCCTTACTTACTCAAATCGATTCCTTTTATTTTCACATCTCTAACTTCTCTTCTCTCGGACCTTGTCTTAGGACCCCCACTGTCACAATTCGTTCCCCGTCCCCTGTGATTATATGTTTCTGATCCGTACGTTTCTCCTCGTACGTCTTTAAATCCCACTACCACACAAGTTCGGTCCGTGCGACTCCCTTCTCTCAAAGTTGTTTTTCTTCGAGATATTAGGCGGACGTCATGTTCTCTGGGGTCATACTAAGGAGCCAGACCTTCAAGGGTACCTCTTCCCTATCAGATGTATGAGGTCATAAGAACCCGAAGGGACCACCCCGAGTCTGACATTTCTTAGACGGGCGTTACGCCCTCTGGACCCAAGTTAGGGACCCAACCCTTCTAGGGGACCTCTTCCCTTTCCGATGGGTGACGTCATAAGACCGGACCTCTTAGGGGTACCTATCTCCTAGGACCGACCCATGTCAGATACCCCAGTGTTTCTTAGTCTGTGTTGACTCACTGATTCATGTGCAACGGTTTACGGAGACTGTTCATTAAGTTCCAGACGTTTCACAGGTGACTCAAATCGACACATCCAGTGACTTTATCGACTCCCACCCTCCTCCCCAGTATTCCAGTCACCACTGAAACAAAAGTGTACAAGTAAACAAAAACCATGGACTCTTTACCTCCACACAAATTTACAATTCTTAATTGGTTATCTCTCCCAATCTTTCTCCTGTATTAAGGTCTCATTTAAGGACTCACTCTGTCCTTCCTACCCCGGACCTCGTTTCCACCTCTCTAATTGGAATCTCTTCTTCTCCGTGTGAGAAAGGTAAAATCGTCCTAACCTTCACCTCCCCTGTCCTCCCCCGCATGTCGACCCAATTATGAAAACTACCGTCTTTGAACTCCCTTACCTATCTATTGAAGGTCCCGGGGAAGGTTTGACTCTACGACACCAGGCACGAAGGAGTCTCGTACCTCGTCCAACCTCTTGACCGTCTCTTTTCTCAAAGGTGAGGAGGATTGATTGCCAGAAAGACAACCAGACTAAGACGTTGTCCCTACTAGTTGTAAGAAGTACCCTACCCAAATTCCGAGGAACGAAACCCTGTAGTGTGTGGAAAATACCACTCTACAAATAACACAGATTAAAAAAAAAAAGGATTTGTGCAGTGTAAAGTTTGTATCTTTGCATAGAACCCACCAGTTGATTACCCTTGGTGTATACGAACGAAGGTCGTGTAACCGTACCGAGTATTGATGTCCTTGTCACCAGTCCGACACGTTCGACAGGCGCTACGACCGATACTTTATAGAGACCCAAACTACGGCTTCAGTTATCCCGGGAATTGTAAACACAAGTGTCCCTGACCATTGCATAGATTCCATTTAAGGTTGACAGAAGAAAGACATTTCGTCAGACCTTGAACCCGTGAGTGGACTTCCTACACCCGTAAAACAACTGCAAAGTCTCGGAAAAAAAAGGTACTGACCCGTAAGATAAAAACCATGAAAAGAATGGATACTTGAAAAGGACATCATTTCTTGTCATGACCAGGTTTGAATGAGAAAAACGAAAATCAACTAAGGTTCGACAGTCCCCGAAACTTACAAAAAAGAAAAGAAAAATCTGTCTATTGAGAAACGTCACTTTTCCAGACAAGAATCCCACGAGATAAAATGGAGGCAGTGACTCTACAGGTGTTTAAATCTTCATTTGGGTTCTACTCTACGATTCTTTAAATTAAGTTCTGATCTTATTCAGAATATCGATATTAATACAGTATTAATTACAGAATAGGGATATTGATATCAACATTCAGAATATTGATTATTCTGATCTTGACAATAAAAGAGGGAAGACCCCATCAAAACTCTTACGTAAACACTAGGGGATCTCTTTGAATATTAACATTTTATTTATAAAGAAGGTACTCTGACAAAATGTCTGTCCTGTAGTGATATCATATGACACTCTATCAGTACACTAAAAAAAACCCTCCCCCCTATCCTTTATGTCAAAGGGGGAAGTCTATTAAAGACGTTACCTCGTTTTCAATTTATCTTTATAAAAATAACGTGAGAGTTAAGATTTGTGAAAACACAGACACGACTTATTCGAATTCATTTTTTAATTTCGAGAAAGGTTACACGTACACACGCACGAGGCAACGAAGTCAACATAGACTGAGAAACCCTCGATATCGGGTGGTCCGAAGAGACAGGTACCCTAAGAGGTCCGTTCTTATGACCTCACTCAACGGAGGTCAACGGAGGAAGTCCACTAGAAGGGCTGGGTCCCTCGCTTGGGTGCAGAGGACACAGAGGACATAACGGGTACAAAAGAAAATGGGTCACTCGGTGGACCCTTCGGGGGAGAGGTTACTCACCATAAATTTACCAAACGTCCGACATACGTTCTTCGAGTAGACATGAAAGTACAATACCAAGGTCAACGTCCCATCCCGTTATCTCGATATATTAGCACCTCTTTCACTCGACCTTGGAAAACTCCTTTACTCCTTTTGTATAACCGAGAAAAGACTAACTAAAAATTTAAAAGTGAGTACGTAACAAATGTCCCTCGGGTTCTTTAGAAGTTACTTAATGGAACACTCATACACCTCGGTGTACTTAATTTTCTTCAAAGGGTTTTACCTCCATTCCTCCACCCTCCCCTCTCTCTGAATACATAGAAACAAAAATTGTCAAACACGTAATGTTATAAAATAGTAGTATTTGGATATAGTGAACACTGGGTGAAATGATTAAAGAAAGAGGAGACGTTCTGGACTCTTTTCACATGCCTTGTCACAATTCAGCGGTAGTAGTAGAACAGTCCTTTTGTCTACCACATATACTGGGACACCTCATACTGTTTATGGGGCTCGCGATGTAATCGGCAAAATTATGACTACACTCATAGTCTGGATCGAAAACTCAATGAACGAGTACTGTGTGATATCAATCCGATAAAAATTCCGGTCTTTAACATTTACACATGGAACTAAAAGTCAAGGGGAACAACTAAACAACACTCAGGAAACCCATAATACTCAACAAGAATCCTTAACAACCGAAAATAACTACAAACCTCACCGTTGCCGTTGGGTGAGGTCATGAGAACGGACCTTTTAGGGAACCTACCTCCTCCGACCATCCGACGTCAGGTACCCCAGCGCTTCAGCCTGTGCTGACTCGCTGAAGTGAAAGAGAAAAGTGAAAGTACGTGACCTCTTCCTTTACCGTTGGGTGAAGTCACAAGAACGGACCTCTTAGGGTCCCTGCCCCCTCGAACCACCCGACGGTAGATAGATACCCCAGCGTGTCTCAGCCTGTGCTGACTTCACTGAATCGTCGTCATCATCGTCAAACGGACCATTGAAACACCGAAGACACCCACACGGGAAAAGAAGTGACTGAGACAAAGAGGAACTCCAGGATTATCGAGATTTAGTAAAGGACACCCAATGACAAAAGACATAAATAGCACTCAATCAGGAGCCTGTTTCTTGTTACACCTACTCAAAACTAATGTTGTAACTAGGTAGTAAAGATACTGGTGTTCAACGTCATTATTAGAGCCGGTCGGTAGAACTTTATGTAAAACTAATGTCCCTTGGTCGCACTTTATCATACCAGAGGTGACATGTTTTCAATGAAGGTTAAGTGTACCCCTGTGTTACCAGAGTAGAACATTTTCCCTATTATATACACACGAGACATTAGTGACCAATACGTAAGCAGGAGGAGTTTTAGTCGGTTGTTTTTACGTACGTGGACAGCACCTTTCCGTCCAAAATTTATTAAAATTTACAAACTTGTTTATATCGTAAATATCTAAAACCATACTTTAAGTCACAATATTGTACATCTCGTACAATATCTTCTTCCTGGAAATGGACATGGAACTCTTACGAACTCTTTGTCCTTAATATTTTTGATCAAAGTTTACCTTTTTAAAACTTGGATCATTTAAAGGCAGGGAAGAGAAAAGGGGTTAGTGTCTTCATAACCACTAACCTACGTAGGATTTTGAATATCACTGGATCAATAGTACATACGTACGTATATCGTGCAAACAGGTACCTCGAATGTCTACAATAGACTAAATTAGAAGTGTCGTAAGGAAACTCCTTACCCCATGCATAATAGGGGTAGACCGTCCATTCCCTTTGTCTTGGGTCCCTTCAACTCCATCTTACGAAAATCTAGTATGAGATGATCTCCGACTCGACCTTTATCTAGGGAACCAACGAATTTAAAGATAAAGAGAAAATAGCCGATACATCATATAACATCGTGTGGTTATAACTATAAATACAAGTATACAAAAAGATACTCCATCAAGAGGTGGTTTTAGACCCACCCATAAATAACGGAAACGAAGTTTTACATCGATGACTGAACCGTTTATTGTTTCAGTCAATCTCCATTACAACAAAGAGTACTTAAAATGACTATCAAGAGAAAGTTGTGTGACGTGACTTTTCCCGATAAAGGATAGAACAACTTGAACCTTAAAGGAAAGGTCTAACGTGGGATATGTTGAACAAATTAATTGCCCTAGATGACCCTTGTCTTGTGGGGAGCAGATGAGTGGGCGGTTCTGCGAGTCTCAGAGGACCGAGGTCCGTTCAGGGGTCAACGACCACAACTTCCGACGGGACGTAACGGTGTGTTCATTCCTGAAGTCGTTACTGTCGTCATAAGTCGTCGTCCGGATGACCCTCTCATAGTGTGCGTCCCTAGGTTTATCGTGTCCTGAACTGACAATCATTGACCAACAGACGGAATGGAATGAATTATAGGACCGTTATAAACTGTCAATTGGAAGAGAGAGAGAGAAAAAAAATTAACTTCATATTACTACATGTTAGGACAATCAAAGTTCACATGTCGTTTCACTAAGTCAATATGTATACATATTTCGTTGTAGGGGTTTCAATCTTTTTCACAAGATCTGAATTGACACAATTCACTAGTGACCTGAGACACTATTGTACAATCTCTCTTGACTATATTGTTCCAAAGAAAAAAAAAGAAAGAAAGAAAGGAAAACGGGATACGTCGGTCAAATAAAAAATAACATCAACTAAATGTTACAATACAATCAAAGTCCACATTCGTGTCATTAAGTCAATATATATATATATATATATATGTGTAAGATAAAGTCTTAGAAAAAGTAATATCCAATATTATTCTATGATTTATATCAAGGGACACGATATGTTATCCAGGAAAATTTTTTTAGATAAGATATATATCATCACACATAGACAATTAGGGTTTGAGGATTAAATAGGGAGGGAGTGGACGACACGAGTAACCTTTGGGATTTAAACAAAAGACACAGATACTCAGGTAAAGGAAGGGAGGAAGAACTTTAAGAGAGGAGAATTGAAGATACTTAGGTGTACATCGATTTTTAATTTGAGGAGTCTCTCCAGACATGAACGAAGGTGTAAGGGTAGAGAGAAGTCAAACAATGACAAAAAAGGGGACTTTAAGAAAACGAATACTAAAATTTAAAAGAACATAAATACTAAAAAGGACGGAATGATCTTGAATTAGAGGAATTCCTATTCCCGGGACAAACAGAACGGTTGTCTATAGGTCATACAACAAACTGCATATTTCAAGTTTATTAATGATTACAACTTATTTAAGTCATTAGTTATTGTATAAACACCTCGTGGACCAGAAGGACCGTGACACGATTCGACTCATTATTTCTTTTTTATACTGACAATGGAAGTACGTACATCGACCGTAGTCCATTTACGGTGTCCTTACGACCCTCGTTAGTTATAGTCTCCTCAAATCTTCTTTCACCCTCCCCCACACCCGAACCGTTTCAGAAATCTCTCCTCATTCTTGCTCCTAAAGTTGTGTCCCAACCACAAACTATTTATACTGTGGTTTCGTGTTAAATTCTGTCACTCACCCTATCAGATCGTGATTCTATCCCAAATATACCCGTCAACCTTTGATCTCTAACCCGTCCTTTTAACACCAGTTGGAGATTTCCTAAAGATTAGGACCTGACTTTGAAAACAAGTATTAAAGTCTCTAAAGGTACATAATTGTACATTTCAATATGTGATAATTCGTCCCACCTCCATCACGTTAACTTTTTAGATTCGACAAATTTCGATTGATTCATCAAGTCGAAGTCCGATGACAGTCACTAAAGAGATCCTTTTGAAAATTTTTTTTAGAAAAATAACTATATCAACTAAGCGGACGTTATGTCCTCTGTCCTCTGTACCCAAGATAGGGACCCAACTCTTTTAGAGGACCTCCTCCTTTACCGTCGGGTGAAGTCATAAGAACGGACCTTTTTTTTTAACGTACCTGTCTCCTCGGACCGTCCGATGTCAGGTACCCCAACGATTCTCAGTCTATACTGACTCACTGATTCGTATCGTCTAAATGTTACAACACAATCACAGTCCACATGTCGTTCACTTGGTCAATATGTTATGTATACACACGTATGCACGATTCAGTAAAGTCAAGTCGAATCAAGTCAACGAGTCAGTACAGGCTGAGAAACACTGGGGTACTTAGTGTCGTGCGGTCCGGAGGGACAGGTAGTGGTTGAGGGCCTCAAGTGAGTATGAGTGCAGGTAACTCAGGCACTACGGTAGGTCGGTAGAGTAGGAGACAGCAGGGGAAGAGGAGGACGGGGATTAGGGAGGGTCGTAGTCTCAGAAAAGGTTACTCAGTTGAGAAGCGTACTCCACCGGTTTCATGACCTCAAAGTCGAAATCGTAGTAAAGAAGGTTTTATGTGGGTCCCGACTAGAGGAAATCTTACCTCACCAACCTAGAGGAACGTCAGGTTCCCTGAGAGCTCTCAGAAGAGATTGTGGTGTCAAGTTTTCGTAGTTAAGAAACCACGAGTCGAAAGAAGTGCCAGGTTGAGAGTGTAGGTATGTACTGGTGACCTTTTTGGTATCGGAACTGATCTGCCTGGAAACAACCGTTTCATTATAGAGACGAAAAGTTATACGATAGATCCAACCAGTATTGACAAGAAGGTTCCTCATTCGTAGGATAGGTTGAGAAACACTGAGACCTGATATCGGACGGTCCGAGGAGACAGGTACCCTAAGAGGTCCGTTCTCATGACCTCACCCGACGGTACGGGAGAAGATCCCCTAGAAGGACTGGGTCCCTAACCTGGTGCAGAGGACACCGAAGACGTAACATCCGTCCAAGAGACAATGACTCGGTGGTCCCTTCGGGTGTATATAGATATAGGTGAGTAAAAATCCAAGAAAAGGGACATCCGGTAACGTCTCATTATTCATTTCAAGGATACCATGTTATCCAGGAATGATCAATAGATAAGATATATATCGTCACAAATGCTCCTTCCCTAAAAAGGAAAAACAAAGTGGAGAAAAGTAAAGGATAGAAGGAGAAGGAGAAAAACGAACACCAATGATTTTGAGGATAGTCCTTCTAAGAGACATAGGGTCTTCTAGACAAAGGACTTGTTACTCGGTATCCTTTTTCTCGATTCTCGGATTCTTTATAACCGGTAAATGAAATTTTTTAAAGGTTCGTGAAAAGTACAAATAAGTATAAATTAAGACAACCTTTGAGGTCTCTAGGTACGAGAGTAGATTCATAACCACAATAAATGTCTGAACACCGTTAGACACTATAAAGTCGACTGTGTCCTCCTAGGTAACTCAAGTACTGACTCACGTGTTGGTATCTCGTAGGGAAAACGTACATACTACGTCTAGTCGTATAATAAGTACTGTCCACTCAAACGATTTCCACAATCTACGCCACTCTATGTATCATTGTATAACAAATGAAGCAAACTATACGATGAGATTATATGGGTGTGATTCACTGACTCGTGTTGTTGTTACGTTTAAAGGTGTCTATACGAGTTTGTATAAATTTTTGAACCACCTTTTTGGTGTATGTTTAAAACTCGCGAATTTACGTGTGTGTGCGTATATACATGACGTAAAGTTTTACCCAACGACTTCTTCCCTTTCCAAAATAAACTTTTCCGAACAAATAAAAGATTATATGATACCGTGTTTTAATGTTTATATATTATCTCATCTGTAGACCTTTTTAATCTTGAATGTGTATTTAAAACAGGTAGACTTACTTTGCACAACTAAGAGGATCACACCTTCCGAGACCCTAAGACTACACAAGGTAACTGTTAAACGGTCGTGTCGAAGGTTAACTTAGATGTCTTATGAAACCTCTGTACGAAATGGGAATACAACTTCTTTACCATTCACCTGACCATCGTAGTCGTTGTAGAGACACCGAAATTCATCTTGAAACCTCACTAGAATACTTGCAAGACCAGAAGACATAGATTCTTTAGACAACATTTTACTCTACGGTCGGGAAGGGGTTTCGTACATGACTGTGAGAATAAAGTAGGTAAGACGAATGAACAAAGTACCCTTTACAATAATACATTGACGGAAGTACGAAGTAATGTTAACATAAATGGAGAGTAATACGTATGAAATAATTCTTACAAGGACTGTAACCTCTACTCCAAATGAAATAAAGGAGAAAAGAAGACGAAAGATCTAGTCAAGTATAACCCCGTAAGAATGATATGACACTGACCTACACACATACATACACACACACGAACACACACACACACACACACACACACACATACGGGTCAACGAGTCAACACAGGCTGAGAAAAACTGGGGTACCTAACATCGGGTGGTCTCAGAAGACAGGTACCCTAAAAGGGCCGTTCTTATGACCCCGCCCAACGGTAAAGGACGAGGTCCCCTAGAAGGACTGGGTCCCTAACTTCGGTACAGAGGATATAGAGGACGTAACCGTCCTCCTAAGAAATGGTGACGCGGTGCCTAAACTTTTTAGTCTTTACCGTTTTAAAACAAACTCAAATTAGTAATTACGAATCAATTTACTGTCGGATATAAGATCAGTACATAATAAGTGACACTAGTCACTAACAACTTTATGACCGACATAGATAAAAATTTTTTTCTTAAATGGAAATAATAAATAAATAACCCGAGACGACCCAGAATCAACACCGTACGTCCTAGAAATCGACGTCGGTACACCCTAGATCAAGAGACTCGTCCCTAGCTTAGCACCGGGGACGAAACCCTCGTGTCAGAATCAGTAACCTGATGGTCCTTCAGGGTCATAACACAATAGATTTAAGGTGAAAGAGACAGTCTTTTTCCGAAAGAACAAAGTAATATATAACATTTGTAAGTGTGGGTAGTACGAGATAAAGGAACGATTACCAACAGACGGAGACCGTCCAAGGTTTCCAGACTTCTCACCGAGAACACGAAAAGTAGGTATCAAAGTGGGTCCTCAAGAGTATGATTCTACACCGAACTTATTCACGTCGAAGGTCAGATAGAAGAAAAGAAAGTGAATGATAAGATAAAACTGGGAAATAAAAAGGAGGACCTTATACAGTCGTCCCTCTATATTGTCCGAAATAATACCGACCTTTGTTATAACATGTCGTAACTGATACAAGATCTGTCACAAGTCTAACAAATAAACCGACGTAGTCCAGAACCAACGTAGTGTCCTTAGGAAACGACGTCACGAGGTCGGAAGATCAACACCGTGAGTCGAGACCTCGCGGGTCCGAGTCGTCAACGTCGTGTGTTCGACAGATCGACGTCGAGTTCCCGGATCAACGACACACCGTACACTCTAGAATCAAGGGGTTGATTCCTAGCTTGGGTGTAGGAGACATAACGTTCACCTGAGAATTGGTGACCCGGTGGTCCCTGCAGGGGTTTAATGAAATATATAAAATTAAAAAATTATGAGTACCAGTGGGAGAGTCCATCCATGGTAATAGTTGGATAAAATGACTAATCTTTTGACTCCGTGTGCTTCTTCACTTCCGACTCTTCCCAACGACTGCGTAGACCACGACCTGGACTCCGCACAGACCTTAACTACGAATCCTCAATTACATCGAACTGTTTAACAGTTTAAAATGACCTCTGCAGTTGAACAAAATACCGGAACTCGGTTCGTGAGTGAACGAAAGACGTGGAGCCTATAAATGGATATTTTACTATAAATTAGAAATTTTTGCATAAACGGCAATAATAAAAATAAAAAACCGAAACAACGACGAACGGTCGAAAGAGATCGACATCACTCGCCCCCGAGGAGAGAGCGACGCCACGAGTCCAAACAGGGACATCACGCAGAGAGCAACGTCTCGTGTCCCAGATTCCGTACGTCCGAAGAGATCGACACTACGCACCCGAATCAACGAGACACCGTGCACCTTAGAAGGGACTGGTCCCTAATTTGGGGGCAGAAGGAGTAACCGTCCGCCTAAGAATTGGTAACCTTATGATCCCTTCAGGACTATTATGTCTTAGAATTACCAGGGAGGTCAAGATTGTAAGACATTGACATTTACAGATTCACCGACTTTCCGTGTATATATAAAATTTTCATTAAATGGGTCTACAAATGATAAACGTCACTACGAGTAAGTAAAGGGAGACCCTAGTAAAGGGACTTCTTAGTCATTGAAAGCAATCGGGAAATGTACTTAAAAACTAAAGTCTAAAAGAAAGAACGTCAAGATTTTAAAGACAAACAAAGAAAAAAAAAAGAGGACTATTAAAGAAAACTAAATAGTACTCACATCAAAAGGAATATTGTACCTCGTCTCAACATTTTCGGTGAGATGTCAGATGGACAATAAAGGTTTTAAGACCCATTTGAAGTCGAACTTTATATCACTAACAGAAAAGTGGACTCTTACTCAACCCAGGATCAAAAGACCAAAAGAATTCGATTTATTAAAACTTCATGTAGCACCTATGTCACTTCTGAGTGTGACACCTTTACGGTCTGACAATGTAAAGAGACATCACAACTAAAACAAACCAAATAAACCGAAAAAAAGAAAAAAAATTTCGTCCGTTAATTATTCCGATCTGAATTTGACTTTTGAGAAAGAGTGGACTCTGGCCATAGAGTTGATTTTCAAGTCCAAAAAGTAGGAAAGACCCGACGAACAGTAGACTGGACGCGTACGAGTTAGGAAGGTCTGAACCTGGTCGCGACTGTACCTTCGACCCGAAGTGAAAATAGACTCAGACAGTAAAGACCGTAAAGGGCGAGTGTGAGACCTCGTCCAACACCACGGGTCCCAAAACAAGGACAAGGGAATCTAGTCTTTCAGTCATTCGAACGACGGACAAAGATGAAGAAGTGCCGTGTGCCGGGGAGGAGTCCCGTTATGGTTTTCCTGTCGTGTGAGTCAAAGTCGTGACTAATAAAGAAGGCTCAAAACTGTGAGAGGGGTTTGACGGACGAGCAGAAGTAAGAGACTTTGACAGTACATCAATCAAAACAAACATAAAACAGGTCTCAAATATCGACACTACATATCTTCCCTATCAATCGTGAAGCAGGGATGGACTTTTTCTTGGGGAGTCAGTGTTACGTAACTAATCTAGTAGAACTGAGGTCGTCTCAGAACCTCATGGATCTTCTCGACAACAACTCGGAAACCGAAAGAAAGGCAAAGAAAAAAATTTTATATTAAAATAAATAAAAACCGACACGAACCAGAACCAACGATACTCCCGAAAAGAGATCAACGTCCCTCGTCCCCGAGGAGAAGTAACGTCACACTTCCGAAGAATAGGACCACCGAGGAGAGCACCTCGTACGCAAACTCCCGTGTACCCAAGTTATCAACGATAAGGGACCGAGAGCTCGTGTCCGAGTTATTGGCACCACGTACCCGAGTAAACGAGGTGTCGTACACGCTAGAAGCGTCTGGTCACTAGTTTGGACACAGAAAACATAACCGTCTGCCAAAGAGATGGTGACTCGGTGGTCCGTCCGGGACTCGGAAACTGAAATTAAGTAGAAAAACTTAGGAAGTTCATACGTAAAATTGCGTTACGAATCGAATATTCCGGTTTAATACCTTTTATAACGTATGATTAAACGAAAATACTTTCCTAAACTAACAATAAAGAATTTTACAGTATAACAAACCGACGAGACTGTGGTAAATGGTAGATTCTTCAACGATGATCGGTAAAAGTTAAGTTTTTACTAGTTCGAAGTTTTAAAGTCAATGTTCAAATAAAAAGGACCTAGAATCTGGGGTCAAAAAGTAACAGGAATCAGTTTTAACGGAAAATAACTCATGTCAACTAAAGTATGTCTACAATCCTCCTTTTGCTCGGTTAAGTTACTTTAAGAATCATTTCACACAAACTCTCAATCGGGTACATTGACTACTCCCGATTTATTTTAAACTTACTTTAAAAGAAAAAAACAAAACCGACGTGGGTGCCGTACAAGCTAGGATCAAAGGACTGATTCCTAGCTTGAGTTTGGGAAAAGTAACCCTCGTACCTCAGAATCGGTGACCTGGTTGTCCCTTCAGGAATTTGTTTTTCTTTTTAAAAAATAATTTCTTATTTATATTAAAAAATATAATATACTATCATATGTTATAATTTCACAGTGTCTATTCACTATGAATTCATATATCGTACTATTTAATAATAGTGTTTCTGTACGTCCACTTGTGATGTTCCACTTTTGATCTTGTTCCAATTATAGGGTCTTTAGGGGACACGGAAAGGGTCGTGAGAGGGGTGAGAGGAAGGATTTCCCTGGACGACAGAACTGAATATTGACACCTAATCGACATGGAAAATACCCTTTTAAAATAAAATACTTGTATAATTAGTCTCAAAATTTTGTGAAGACTATGAAGGTTACTTGAAGAACCCAGACAAATTACAAGAAACAAAATGAAAAAGAACCAAAAGTCAGGCAAGAATAATGAATTATACGGACAAATAAAAACTAACTTACAACCAATATCAAATATATTTAGAATCTCTACTAAACTCCGAGACCTACCACACACACACACACAAAGTCTCTTCTAAAGGAAACAAAGACCGTTTCTCCGATCCTCTTTTAGTGGAGGCAAGTCAATTCTTACCTTCACTAAGGTTTCGACTCGGAACCAGGAAACCTCTTGATGTAAAAAGTCAACTGGGAAATAAATCTTATAGTAGAAAGTCCTAGGGTTTACCTTTAGACCGAAAATAATCCTAGGGGAAGTCGACTTGAATTTGGGGTCACAAAAACAAAAAAAAAAATGGGACACCAGTCGGTGTTTGAGAAGAGTCAAAGAGAGACGAGTCGTAGGGTCGGTGACGAAGGTGTAACCGTCGATGTAGATTCTTTTCACGAATCTAAACAACCGTGTCGGTTGAAGAGATTTAAAATTGTGGCAGAAGGAAAATATACAGGGACGACGATTCAACGAAGTCAGCACAGATTGAGAAACGTTGGGGTACCTGACATCGGACGGTCCGATGAGACAGGTACCCTAAGAGGTCCGTTCTTACGACCTCACCTACCGGTAAAGAAGGAGACCCTCTAACCAGAAGGTTTGTCCCACCATCCTAACAGAACCTCCGTAGTCAGAGTCACGACCTGTATACATTTTTGACTATTGACAAAGATACATCAGAACTATTATGGACATGGACGAACGGTGATTTTTTAATTCATATAATAGATACAAGAAAACTATTGTCATACTTCGATATAAATTTCATGGAACCTATATAGACCCCAAATCAAAGTCTGGTGACGTTATTTTACTTATAGTGTTATTTTACTCATTGCGTTTAAAAAACCAAAGGGTCACGTATATGTTCAATACAAATTTGATATGACATCAGATAATTCACACGGTATTGGTATTCAGATTTCTACTATATGTATGGAATTAATTCTTTATGTCATAATATACAGTTGATACACACACATAATTCAACGAAGACGACGACGATGACGATTCAGTACAGTCAACACAGACTGAGACAGGGACCCTAAGAGGTCCGTTCTTGTGACCTCACCCAACGGTAAAGAAAGAGGTCACGTATTTTCACTTTTCACTTTCACTTCAACGAGTCAGTACAGGTTGAGAATCGCTGGGGTACCTGACGTCGGGTGGTCCGAGGAGACAGGTACCCTCAAAGGTCCGTTCTCATGACCTCACCCAGTACTCACGGAAGAGGCTAATTCAACGAAGTCAACATAGGTTAAGAAACACTGGGGTACCTGACATCGGGTGATCCGAAGAGACAGGTACCTTAAGAGGTCCATTCTTATGACTTCACCCAACGGTACGGGAGGAGGTCCTCTAGAAGGACTGGGTCCCTAGTTTGTACGTAGAGGACGTAAAGTCCGTCTAAGAAATGGTGACTCGGTGGTCCCTTCGGACATAGTTGATATCAAGTTAAAATTTTTTCTTTTTCTTATAACGATTTTATACAATTGGTAGTAGACTCGGAAGTCACTCAGTATTAGAAAAAACGTTATCATTACAGTTTCTAATGACTAGTGTCTAGTCGTATTGTTTTCATTTTTATTACTTTTTAAAACTTTATAACACTCTTAATGGTTTTACACTCTGTCTCTGTGTCTCACTCGTTTAGACAACCCTTTTCCCGTGGTCATCTGAACGAATTATGTTTCAACGGTGTGTAAAAGTTACTTCTTTTTTTAGTTATCGACATTTGGTGTCATTCAACTTGGTGTTATTTTGTTCTATATACCTGACAGGACAAAGGGGGACTAAAAGAAAAAACTGCACTATCTTGGATATCGTAAGGTCCCGTATCCTATAGGAAAACTTGGTTATACCTTCAAAACAAAGTCAACTTAAGTTATCTATAAATAACAGATAACCTTGTTCCGTCTGTGGATTTACTTCTCTTAATTTTGTGTCGACGACTGGATATCTACGTACTCCAGGTTCTTCCCGTATTCTGTGTGCGCGTTAAGATGACTTTCTACCTTACACTATCAGTGTCCTTCTACGATTACTGCAACACCTCCTTCTCCTAGACAGGTCAACTGCTTCAGCCCTTTCACCTTCATCCTCCGTATGACACGCTGCATCTGCCCCCTCGCTTCCACCCTCGATTAAATTGTATTCCAAAGACACACGACAGTCTAGTCTACCTTAATTCCATTTATATAACCAAGGTACAATTTTCCCCAGAATTGTGACCCTTTTATCGAACTCTAATTAAATCTTTTCTCACTACTCGGAGTTTTCACAATATACACTTTCACTGTTCTGGATGGTTTACGAAGTCCTCCGACACGAACGTCAAAACATAACCTACTTAAGATCGTTCCCTCTCTCAATTTACACCATTAAATCTTCGGAAAATTTTTTATATAAATAAACCGACAGAGTCCAGAATCAATGCTGTGTTCCCTAGAGCTAGAAACAACGCCGTACGTCCTAGAAAGCAACACCGTCCACTTGACAATCAATACCATACACCCTAGATCAAGGGACTCGTCCCTAGCTTGGGTACGGGGGACGTAACCCTCTCCCCCTCAGAATCGGCGACCTGGTGGTCCCTTCAGGGGCTCGTTGGAAAACAGAAACAAACTATAAATGGAGAGAAATCCACCTGAGTACTGTTAATAATCAAAGAACCCCTTTTTTACGTGACTTAAAAGTTATTACTGACGTACATAGGTGATTATATAAATAACTTATAAACGGTAGAATGTTAATCATCGGAATGTCGTTCTACGGTTCACGTCAAGGATGAAAGGTCCAGACAAACCCCCGTCCAAAACTATTCGAAGGGAACACCGAGTTGACCATTTTTTAGGTGGACATTATACCCTCTAGACCCAAGTTAGGGATCCAACCCTTAAGGGGACCTCTTCTCTTTCCGATGGGTGAGGTCATAAGACCCGACCTCTTAAGGTACCTGACATAACAGGCACCCCAGCGTTTCTCCACCTGTGCTGACTCGCTGAAAGTGAAACTATCTCCGAAATGTCTCTTCCGACAAGAAGTCGACGTAGAGCCTCTTGTTTCTCTTGCTCAAACTTCACCTCCTCATTGTACACTTCACCGATGTACCACACCGGTTCCCCGTCCACTCCTGTACTACACCCATGGGTCGAGGTCCGACAAGTGTACTAACTTCACAACCCACACTCCGGTTACGCCCCCAACTCCGTCCTCTCCGTCTCGGTCTACTATCACCTTCGAACTCTGATTGAACTTCCGTTACCTTTAGATGACTTAATAAAAATTGTCCGTGTCCTCGGACAAATTTGTGTTTATTAGTTTAAAAGTCTAACCTCTATTTACCTCCCTTCTCTACACCTTCCATCAAGGGTACTAGGGTCATTCCGGATACATTCCGATATCTTAATTTCTCGTCTCTCTCTCTCTTACTTTTCTATGTAGCCTCAACTCACTAAATTGGTATATGACTCACTCTACACTTGAGTAAAATGACAGACAATTACCGAGAACGGAACAACTGTCCCAACCATCCACCTCCTCAGTCGAACTCTTCCTTTATGACGTCACCCTTCTGGGCTTCACAGTCAAAGTAGTTAAGGGGATTCTTACGGACCGAATATTTATACATATGGACAAAAAAAAAACAAACAAACAAACAAAAATTACGACCAAAGGGTCCTTATCGCTCGGATCCATAGACTACAAAATCTATGTACTTTCATCAAAACATAAAAAAAAATTATGCCATTTATATATGACAAGACGGTCGTAGACCAACCATGTAAATTGTGAAAGAATTCAACCCACTCACGACATCCCAGAACAAACAGAGTAACTGGAATTCCGGAGTGGGTAGTCTTCGTTGGTGTGAATAGACTAGAAATGGGAAACCGCAGATAAGTTTCCAACCTACGGAACCTCCTTTACTCTTCCTGACCTTACGATCCCACAGTCATACTCCACACCGAAAACAACAACCGAGTATGAACACTCTATTACCCTTCCCATACTTCCTAAAAAACTCAGATGACCCAGTTCAGTAAAAGGAACTGTGAAGACTTTACGACTACACAGATATATACCTTGGTAACGACTGGACTCCCTCTGAGGGATACCATCGTATAGGGTAAAAGATGACGATTATCTTGTCCGACTTGGAAACCCTACCCTACCTCCAGGAGTCTCACTCCTGACACCACTATTTCGAACACCACTATAAACGGTCGTGCGAGTTGTTCTGTGTCCGAAGGGACCACAGAGTCCCCAATTTCTTAGATGGACGTTACGTCCTCTGTGTCCTCTACACCCAAACTAGGGACCCAGTCCTTCTAAGGGACCTCTTACTTCACCGTTGGGTGAGGTGATAAGAACGGACTTTTGAGGGTACCTGTCTCCTCGGACCTCCCAATGTCAAGTTTCCCATCGTTTCTCAACCTGTACTGACTCGCTGATTTCTTGTTGTATGCGAGTTGCACTGTGTAGATTGACCACCCCTTCAGATTCAACAGACACAAAGGTCATTCGTTTGCACTAATTCCAAAACCTTAACCTTTGACATGACTTATTTGTACAAAACCCCCCCGTCTTAAGTAACGAACGTCTTCTGAGGAAAACGGTTAATTAATATGTTAAGTCACTAAAAGTTTTTTGAAAAGGTTTGTAAAAAAGGAAACTGATTATAAAATTATATCTATTTTATCGTTCTGCGGAAGAAACGTTGTAGTAAATAGAAAAAGGTTAAAATAAAGGAAAAGTCTATGATAGTCTACGCTGTGTCGGAGAACTTTCAGTCTTAAAAAGAGGACACCACGCTCTACATTCAATACTTTTCAAAAAGAAAAGTACTTACATAAAAAAGGTGGTGAAAGGAACTAGGGAAAAGGAGAAAGGGAGGGACAGAAAGAGGTAGAGACAGTGAGATAAAAGAGACAATCAGTACTCGGGTACTGACACCCTGATTTACACGACTGATTTCTTAACAGAACATAGTATATATAAGTCCGTCACTAATGTAGATTGCCGTACAACAGATTGTTCATATTTATATAGGTCTTTGAGGCTCTCTTGTCCATTCGGAGTAAATGTTGGAGAACAAATTATGTAAATAAGAACCTAGAGTACTCATAAAAAATTTACGAAGGTATACTCAAGGACTATGATCCTAATACGTTATACATAGAAAATTTACAGACATTTATGATCCTTAAAGTTTACTTCACTGACCGACTTTGTTTACACTCAATAAAAGGAAACTTGTCATGACATCGTAGTAAAACCGAAAGATTATAGGTACATCTGAACACACATCCATTCGTTTTGAAGTTTTCGAGACAGGGACAAGAAAGAGATCGTAAAACGTATAACATTACAGAGTTGATAAGAGAGTTTCCTTTTACTCGTTCGATTGGGAAAGGAACCGTGAAAGTCTAACTAAAGATCAACTCCTAAACCTAAGAGAAAGTGAATCCTATTACAAATCGTTTGACCTAAGAACCAATCGTTAATTCTTTTCATGACTTTTTTCTTTTACCACTCTCCAGTCAAAAGGGACCCTAAGAATAATCTTCCTTTCACAGTTTTTAATTACTCTGTTTAGGTGACCTCTCTTGTCAAGAGAATCCTTCTATGAATCAATTCCGGAACCAAAGGTACTAACCGCAATGATGAGTTTTAAACTTTTGTATCGGTAGCTGTAACCTTACAAGACCATAGGTTGAGAAACATGAACCAGACACAAATATGGACGAGATAACCAGATAAGTGTAAATTGTTTTACTGGGTACGTGACTTAAGAGTCCTCTTCGGTCTCACCCTTTTAATCTTCGTTTGACGGACTAGAAGACAGACAATAAGATATGGATATTCTTCATTTATTCTCTAGTTCATAATAACAATACGGAAAAGGTACACACAACCAATCGAATATGAATGAAAACACACAATCACTTCATAAGACAGTACTATGGTCCCAATATATTAAAAAAAAAAAAATATTTTTTCGTCAATCAAATATCTTGAGGTATCCACTCACGGAATATCCCCTTTGAAGTATATAAACAAAAAGTATCAAAACAAATAGAAACCTAAAAGTAAGACTACTAGAGAAAAAATGTACTAATTAGAGTTACTGTACAGATTGTACTGATCAGTCAGAAATATGTGGTATAAGGTACATCGTCGTCTAGACTGACGATCCTGAAGGACAGAAGGAAGGGTCCATCTTAGAACACGGTTCTCTAACTTTTACTTCTAACGTAAAACCTTCCTTTAATCTCAAAGGAACTTAGGGAGGGAATAACAAAACAAGAGAAATAAGCAACAGGACACGAATCAGCGAGTCCACACAGACTGAGAAACGTTGGGGTACCTGACATGGAACGGTCCGAAGAGGTAAGTACCCCTAAGAGGTTCGTTCTTACGACCTTACCCAGCGGTACGTGAGGAGGTCCCCTAGAAGGACTGGGTCCAGAGGGTGTAACGTCCGTTAAGAAAGTGGTAGAGTCGGTGGTCCCTTCGGGGAAATAAATCGTGTCATTAATAATTGGTCCTCACACCCCAACGACTACCCCGTCTATCATAATTATAGATCTTCATTCAAAAATTTTTACATAAAACTTGTAAAAGAAAAATCTCTAGTTTTATGACACAAAGTATATGGGTTTGACGTCTTCTACAATAATCTTTCCTAGATATTATCGGTTACTATCACGAAGGAAGACCCTCCACTTTACCCTATCTCCACCTTCAATTTACTTTCGAGGGTAGTAGTCACTATCCTCACAACCCTCATTTCTCCCCACCCTCGTAAAATATAAATGTAAATAAAAATAAATAAATATTAATTACTTTAATTCACTTTAATTCAATTCCAATTTCGAACTCTCTGTAGGATCGAATTTTCTAAGGTCGTTGTCTCGGAAGACGAATTCAGAGACCGTGGTTTGGTAAAGGTACCAAAATATGACTATAGACCCTTAAACTAAGTCTTCTGAAAATTACTCATAGAAATTCTGTCTTACGTTACTCGTTATCACCCGAATATTTCTACCTCTTCTGAATCAGTGATAGAACCTCCAGTCTCAAACATCCTTTCTGTTTAGTAATTGACAGTCCGTTCATGTTTAAGATTGTTGTCTCTTTAAGTTCTTAATCTCAAGACGGATCACTGAGTAGAATCTAAAGATGTCAATTGGGTATGGTAAACACTAAAGTTCTAACACCAAAATCTTTCTCTGAGTGTTTGAATCTTTTACTTGTATCAAAGGGTTTCCCTTCCCTATCAATCCCTTAAACCCTTCCAGTACGTGTATAACTATATAAGTTTTACCTATTGGTTGTTTCTGGATAACACATCATGTACCTTAAGACAAGTTACAATACACGGTCGGACCTACCCTCTTCCCAAATCCCCTCTTACCTATGTACATATACATATGGACTCAAAGAAGTAACAAGAGGACTTTGATAGTGTTGTAACAATTAGCCGTTATAGGGTTATGTTTTATTTTTCAAATCTCAAACCTTTTTTTTTTTTCTCTCTCTCTCTCTTTTAGTACCAAAAGTGACCAAAGTTCACTGGGTTTTCTATTTAGTGGTCTGACACAGATTATACCTATTATTGGAGGACGAGTCTCACATCATAGGAGTCTAACAACACTCCTCATTTATCCAAAGACTATTTTCCGGGGATCGTACTAAAACTTAGTTACAAGAGGGGACCTTCCTATCACACTCTGGTTCACTGAGTCAAGACTTGTCGGTCCGTAACCAGGTCGTGAACATGGAGTGTTCACCGTGACCCTTAAGTATGTGTAGTTTCTACAGACCTAGATAACAAGTAATATACCCTATATTTTATTAATTACATTTTACAACCATAACCCTTGAGGACCACTCTAAGAATAACATTCTTTACACCCCCCTTTTACTAACGAAGTGTCAGATTCAAAATAAATAAATAAAAATTTTATATTTAAATAAATAAAATTAACCTCCGATGAAATGTCATAACATAACCAAAACGGTATGTAACTGTACTTAGACGGTACCCACATGTACACAAGGAGTAGGACTTGGGGGAAGGGTTGAGGGAGGGGTATGGTAGGGAGACCCAGTAGGGTCACGTGGTCGGGGCTCGTAGGACATAGTACGTAGCTTGGACCTGACCGTTAAGTAAAGTGTATACTATAATATATACAAAGTTACGGTAAGAGGGTTTGGTAGGGTGGGAGCGGGAGAGGGTGTCTCAGGTTTTCTGACAAGATATGTAGAGACAGGGAAAACGACAGAACGTATGTCCCAATAGTAATGGCAGAAAGATTTAAAACATATATACGTAATCATACGACATAACCACAAAAAGAAAGACCGAATGAAGTGAGACATATTATTCGAGGTCAAAGTAGGTGGAGTAATCTTGACTAAGTTTACATAAGAAAAGTTACGGACTCATTATGAGGTAACACATATACATGGTGTCGATAGAATAGGTAAGTAGACGACTACCTGTAGATCCAACGAAGGTATAGGTCCGATAATATTTGTCACGACACTACTTGTAACCCCATGTGTACAGAGAAAGTTAAGACCAAAGAAGTCACACATACGGGTCGTCACCCTAACGACCCAGTATTCCATCAAGATAAACGTTAAAAAATTCCTTAGAGGTGTGACAAGAGGTATCACCGACATGATCAAACGTAAGGGTGGTTGTCACATCCTCCCAAGGGAAAAGAGGTGTGGGAGAGGTCGTAAATAACGAACGTCTAAAAACCTAGCGTCGGTAAGACTGACCACACTTCACCATGGAGTAACACCAAAACTAAACGTAAAGAGATTATTACTCACTACAACTCGAGAAAAGTACACAAACAATCGGTAGACATACAGAAGAGACCTCTTTACAGATAAATCAAGAAACCGGGTAAAAAAATAACCCAGCAAATAAAAAAGACCTTAACTCGACGTCCACAACGAACATATAAAAACTCTAATCAACAAACGTCAACGAAGTAAACGATAATAAAAGAGGGTAAGTCTTCCGACAGAAAAGTGGAACGAATAT
>SJYO01052474.1:27050472-27090926 GCA_006410555.1 Capra ibex
GTTTAAACGACCGTATAACTCACGTCGTGAAAGTGTCGTAGTAGAAAGTCCTAAACTTTGTCGAGTTGACCTTAAGGTAGTGGAGGTGATCGAAACAAACATCACTACGAAAGATTCCGGGTGAACTCAAGTGTAAGGTTCTACAGACCGAGATCTAATCACTAGTGTAGTAGTACTAATAGACCCAGTACTTCTAGCAAAAACATGTCAAGAAGACACATAAGAACGGTGGAGAAGAATTATAGAAGACGAAGACAATCCAGGTCTGGTAAAGACAGGAAATAACTGGATAGAAACGTACTTTACAAGGGAACCATAGAGATTAAAAGAACTTCTCTAGAGATCAGAAAGGGTAAGACATCAAAAGAAGATAAAGAAACGTAACTAGCGACTTCTTCCGAAAGAATAGAGAAGAACGATAAGAAACCTTGAGACGTAAGTCAACGAATATAGAAACGAAAAGAGGAACCGAAAAGCGGAGAGAAGAAAAGAGTTGATAAACATTCCGAAGGGGTCTGTCGGTAAAACGAAAAAACGTAAAGAAAAGGTACCCCTACCAGAACTAGGGACAGAGGACATGTTACAGTGCTTGGAGTAAGGTATCAAGTAGTCCGTGAGATAGATAGTCTAGATCTGGGAATTTAGATAAAGAGTGAAGGTGACATATTAGTATTCCCTAAACTAAATCCAGTATGGACTTACCAAATCGTCAAAAGGGAGGAAAGAAGTTAAATTCAGACTTAAACCGTTATTCCTCAAGTACTAGACTCGGTGTCAGTAGAGGACCAGAACAAAAACAACTGACATATCTGGAAGAGGTAGAAACCGACGTTTCTTGTATTAGTCAGACTAAAGCCACAACTGGTAGACCACTACAGGTACACATCTCAGAAGAGAACACAACAACCTTCTCCCACAAACGATACTGGTCACGTAAAAGAACCGTTTCGAGATAATCAGAAACGGGACGAAGTAAGGTGTAAGGTTCCGGTTTAAACGGACAATGAGGTCCACAAAGAACTGAAGGATGAAAACGTAAGGTCAGGGGATATTACTTTTCCTGTAGAAAAAACCAACAATCAAGATTTTCCAGAACATCCAGAAGTATCTTGGTAAGTTGAACTCGAAGAAGTCGTAATGACCAACCCCGTATCTGAACCTATTGACACTATAACTTACCAAACAGAACCTCTACTTGTCTCTAGTAAGACAGAAAAAACTCTAACGTAGGTCCATGACGTAAAACTTGAGAAAACAACTAGTACTACCGCTGAGGTAAAGAAGACTCCCTAAGGACGGGCGTCATCATCTACATTACCAGTAGACTCAATTCAAGTGGGTAAGGTAAGGTAAAATCAAACGACTAAGGATTTTACAACTACAAGTGGGAACGGTAGAGAACAAACTGGTGAAGGTTAAACGGAACTAAGTACCTGGACTGTAAGGTCCAAGGATACGTTATAACGAGAAATGTCGAAGCCTAGAACGAAGATAGTGGTCAGTATAGGTGTTGACCCATAACAAAAACGAAACCGAGGTAGGGATGTAAGAAAGACCTCAATAAAGAGGTGACTAGAGGTCATCATATAACCCGTGGATTACTGGACCCATCAAGGAGAAAACCATACGGTAGTAAAACGGAAAAGGATGACAAGTACCCCAAGAGTTCCGTTCTTATGACTTCACCGAACGGTAAGGGAAGAGGTCACCCGGTGTAAGACAGTCCGGAGAGGTGGTACTGGGCGGACAGAACCCAACGGGACGTCCGTACCGAACCAAAGTAACTCAATCTGTTCCGACAACAGGATCACACTAATCTAACTGATCAAAGGACACTCATACCAAAGTCACACAGACGAGAGACTACGGGAGAACGTTGTGAATGGTAGAATGAACCCAAAGAGAATGGAACCGCACCCCATAGAGAAGTGTCGACGAGGTCGTTTCGTGTCTGCGACGAGGAATGGAACCTACTCCCTATACAGGAATGACGGTGGCAAGGACTGGAAGTTGTACCCTATCGAGGAGAACCGAGAGGACACGACACGTCGGTGGTGAGGAGCCCAACGAGGAGGACCGGGACCCACACCCACCGAGGAGGGTCGACGACGGGGACCGGAGTCCGAGCCCCACCGAGGAGTTCCAGTGACGGGGACCGGCGGGGACTAGAGCCTGCGCCCCACATAGGAGGACCGGCGGTGACTGGAGCCTGATCCCCATCGAGGAGAGCCGTCGGCGGGGACTGGATTCTGCACCCCACAGAGGAGGGCCGGACGCGAGGACGGGAGCCTGCACCCTATCGAGGAGGGTCGGCGGTGGTGACTGGAGTCTACGTCCCATCGAGGAGAGTCGACAAGGACGCGACAGCGTCGACCCGTGAGATCCGACGACGGGGACTGGAGCCTGCACCCCATCGAGGAGAGCCGGTGCGGATCACTCGGCCGGACGTCGGCGGGCGCGGATCACTCGGTCGAGACGTTCGGCCGAACTAACAATATAGAAGAAAAACCTAACTAGGAAACTAGTAATACATCACAGGAAGAAACAGAGAAAAGTGTCGGAAACAAAATTTCAGATAAAATAGCCTATACTCATAACGATGAGGACGAAAGAAAACCAGAGATAAACGTATAGAAAAAGGTCGGGAAGTGAAAGTCAGACATACACAGGGAACAAAGGTCCACCCAGAGAACATCTGTTATATATATCTCCAGAACAAAAACATAGGTAAGTCGGTCAGAAACAGAAAACCAACCCCGTAAGTTTGATAAATGTAAATTNGGGACTGGAGCCTGCACCCCATCGAGGAGAACCGGTGAGGATCACTCGGCCGGGCGTCGGCGGGCGCGGATCACTCGGTCGAGACGTTCGGCCGAACTAACAATATAGAAGAAGAACCTAACTAGGAAACTAGTAAAACATCACAGGAAGAAACAGAGAAAAGTGTCGGAAACAAAATTTCAGATAAAATAGCCTATACTCATAACGATGAGGACGAAAGAAAACCAGAGATAAACGTACCTTATAGAAAAAGGTCGGGAAGTGAAAGTCAGACATACACAGGGAACAAAGCTCCACCCAGAGAACATCTGTTATATATATCTCCAGAACAAAAACATAGGTAAGTCGGTCAGAAACAGAAAACCAACCCCGTAAGTTTGATAAATGTAAATTCCATTAATAACTCATACTAGGGTAACGGTAAATGAAATAACAAAACCCAAACCCAAATATGTGGGCAAAACACAAAAGACAGATCTCTTCTAGGAAATCGTAAACAACCTCTCGACCAAACCGCCACGACTTGAGAGAGTCGAAAACGAACAGACATTTCGAAAACTAAAGAGGAAGTATAAACTTACTCTAGGAACGACCCATGTCACTAGACCCGACATCCAATAAAAGAAAGGAATGAGATCCATACAGGACAGTAAGGGAAGACCAGACTTCTCAAAGATAACTTTCTAGTCGACAATAGGAATACCCTTATAGGAACACACAATAAACAACAAAAAGGGAACGACGAAAATTATAAACAAGAAACACAAACTAGAAACAATTAAACTAATTATGTACGGAACCCCACAAAGTGGAAGCCAACTAGGACAAACCCTGAGAGACCCAAAGAACCTGAACCCACTAATAAAGGAAGGAGTAAAATCCCTTCAAAAGTTGATAATAAAGGAGTTCATAAAAGAGTACCAGAAAGAGAAAAAGAAGAAGACTCTGAAGATACTAAACTTACAACCCCATAAATTATAACAGGGTCTCCAGAGACTCTAACAGGAGTAAAGAAAATTAAAAAAAAAAAGGAGAGACAAAGTAAATAAAGATGGTAAGATAGAAGATGGAGTGAATAGGATAGAAGACGGAGGCAATAAGATGACAACCAAGGGAGGTCAGAAAAAATAGAGTAAATAACGTCATAAGTAATATATAATTGAGAAAAAATAAAGAAGATCCAGGAACAATTTGGAAAGAACGTAGAAGAGTTAGAAACAGAGATTAGATAAATAGACATTGAAGTAAAACCAAAGTTCTAAAACCTAGTAAAAGTGATAGTAATAAGTCTTAAGAAATGTCCATCTAGGGGACAGAGAAGGAGAAAGCAAACCAAACCACCCGTAAATAGGACAAGGAAATGGACGACCCATAAAGAGACGGAGTAGAACAAATATAACGACGTAAACCCCACCGGAAAGTCCTAAGACCGTCAAACACCTCAAGAGAAATAACACCTCAAAGGAGTGACACCCACCCCAACCTACCCACCGAACAGTTCCAAAGGACCAATCCCTTCGAACACAACCACAAGATCACCCACGTCGACCTAAAGAAGAGAGACCTCACGTCACTTCACAGGTCATTATTCGATGCTCTACAGTTACCCAAACCTCACTGAAACCCGTCGGACATATAACTTTGAGTCCCGATACAAGGACACAACGACCTCTTAAACACACCATACAGAACGAGACCTTGAACAACCGGGAACCCACCACGAACCAAAGTCACATCCATGCCTCCGCAAACTACTCGAGGATAGCTAATTACAAGGGACCTCAGTCCTCAAGAGACCATAAGAGTCCTAAACCTGAATTCGGAGGACGGAGACCGAAAGTCAGAATAACAATGTCATCGGAGTTCTGAAGAGGTAGACAGTGAAGGTTCCACCAAGGGAGTCAAAATCGAAGAAGACAAACGACCAGAGAAGTCACAGATTAAAAGCAGGACTGTGTTCCCCCGCCACCACCTGTGAAGAAATCCGAGGGAACAAGTCAGCAATACACCCCTCCCTCCCCGCGACGTTTACTTATTGTGACCACACACGAACGTCACAGAACCGGTGTGACCGAAACGGGGGCGAGTGCCGTACACACGAAAGGGACAGATGTGACGAATCCGAGATCCAACGAGACGGTCCTCGACAGACTCCGGCCGGGGCCCAACATACGTGAAGGGTCCAGATTCGACGAGTCCAAGTCTATGAGTCCATGAGGAGTTTCCGTGTCTGAACCAACCCGGACGCAAAACACGGAAAGGGTCCAGACTCGTTGAGTCCACTGGTCCACAAACCACTCGCACCATCGACGCTGAATAGTGGAGGGGACAGGGACGGTGACCCAAAAGACCCATATGTTGGTCGTGTGGAAGAGTCCACCGACAGCTGGCAGGTTTTGGGGTTCTTCAGAACCAATCGTTACTTCGGACGAACGTCAAACCATCTACTACGGAGAGACCCCGGTGCTAACGGGGGAAGGTCGAGACCGACGGGAGCGGACGGACAGAGGCCGACCCCTACCCGGCCAGGCGTCGGTCGATGGAGACGAGTCAGGAAACAAGACACTCGCCAGGACTGTCACAGAATCCAATCCCGAAAAGCGTATCGAGATCAGTCAGGAAACAAGACACTCGTCCAGACCGCCACAGAATCCAATCCCGAAAAGTGCCTAATCGATAGGGTGTCAGACCAAACGAAAGAGTTCAATCAAGGGAGTCTAACGGGACCCCGTAAGTCCGGACCAGGAATGAGATTCGTTACGTCGAGAGCGGAGGGACGGGTCGGGGACGAACGATCACCTCCTACGCCCGCAGACGCGACGAAGAGGTGACCCTCAATGACAACCCGTGCATTAAACACCCAAAATTAATAAATAAAAAAGGAGGGCCAATACAACGGGAGACTCCAAGGTTCCGAGCGGTCTGAGTGGTCACTCTCACAAAGGACCACAAACCTTTGGAGAGAAAAAAATTCTGAGGGAAGGGTCCTACCTAGAGACAGGGATGGAGAAAACAGAGAGAAAAATAGAAAATATAAAAAAGGAAGGAGGAAAACTTCTGTTACCCGACGAAAAGACCCACGGACTACAAAAGACGACCGTAAGTCTTCAACAAAACACCTTAAATGAGTCGCAAGTTTACGAGAAAACTACTTAAACACCCTGTCTTTCACCAGAGGGACAGGATAAGGAGGCGGTAGAATCCTGGTGGAGGACGAAGTGTCAGATACAAAATCAAACCAAACCCCTGTCGTTACAAAATAAATTTTGAAAAATTTTATAAAAGATGGGAGGAAAATAAATATCCCTTGCACGAGTCAGTGAAAGTTACCCGTGGTTCTTTTTCCAGAACCAAGAACCTAGACCAATGCATAGACTCGGACATAACCTTATGGACAGCTCTCTACTGTCATAACTTTATTGTCATCCATTTATTCAGGGTTAATAATTTCTTCTTCTTCATTTTGACTAAAGTTTTGTACCAATGAGACACTTAAAATTTAGTGTCAGAACAAAGATTTGAAGTTTTTTAATAAAAACCTCTACAATTTCACACAAAATGAGAGACTAATCACTTTCCTTTAGATTTCGAACCTGAAAAATTAAGAACTTTGTCCAAGACTGTACTTCTTAGTTTAACTTGTTAATCCGTTCTTTATATTATAATTAAGACAATCGGACGTGTAACCATTTGTTCTTCTCTTCAACTCGAGGAACCACCGTTGTGTCCTAGAACAGTAGTCCAATCATACATCGTTCTTTACTAACTGTATACAAAGTAACAATAAAAAAATCAAAGAGAGAAGACAGAAGAAAGGGGAAGAGGGAGATAGGAAGGGAGGAGAGAGGAGAGGAAAAGAGAAGAGAGTTATTTGAAAAATAAAAAATTTACGTATAAATAAATAAACCGACGTGACACAGAATCAACGTCATACACTTGAGAATTAACGATGTACACCCCAGAGCAAGGGACTGGTCCCTAGTTTGGGTCTGGGGGACGTAACCCTCATATCTCAGAATCGGTGACCTGGTGGTCCCTTCAGGGAGTTATTTGAAAATTTAACTTCACACGTAGACCCTTTCACGTATTTAGTCTCGATCCATCAAGTTACTTAAAAGTGTTTCACTTGTGTCGTACATTGGTAGTGAGTGTAGTCTTTGTCTTATATTATCGTCGGTTCTTCGAGAGGAACACGGAGATAAATAATGATCAGGGTAGGAAGTTCCCATTCGTGACAGGACCGAAGATTGTATCTCTAAGTAAAAACGATCAAAAGTAACACACGTTAGTTTTAGAAAATCACACAGGGGAAAACACCGACGGAAGAAAGTAAGTCATAACACTGACACTCTCAGAAGACAAAACAACAGACATTAACATCAAATAAGAGAAACGACACATTACAAGGTAATGCACTTATATGATAATAATAGGTAAACTGATCACTACCTATAAATCCAACAAGGGTCTTAAACCGATAATACTTAACACGACGATACTTGTTAAATCAGGAACAGAAAACCAATGGTATATATACGTAAAGACAACCTATAAATGGATCTTCACCTTAACGACCCAGTACTCCGTGAGTACTGAGTATAAAACCACCGATAAAATTGGAAACCTGAATATTTCGAATTTACTCTCACTCATCTAAGAAATCGGGTATACTGGTAAAAATCGGAATTGCCTCTTTGTCTGGAACTTTATATATTAAATAATGACAGATTATGTTTAAGTCTAGATTGAAGATCTATAAACCGATACACTATGATCTATGAAGTAAAACTTTAATGGTTTCACTACTCTTATTCGACAAATAAGGATCTTATATAAAAAAAGGATCTTCTGTCTTCCTTGAATTCGACGAGAAAGTATTAATATATTGAAAGTATCAAGGTTGAGTTTGCTATAGAAACCCTCTTCAAGATACTACAGGAGGAATTTTTTCTATCCCCACGAACCTTTAGTCTGTGTTACTTTCCATTAAGATTCCCCTTGAAAGTGTAATAGAGAAGTATATCCTAGTGAAACTTGTGAGTTTTAGTAATAAGTTATATATTTTTAAATTACACGTAATTAATAAAAAGTCATTTTTAAATAATTATTGGTTGTCTGGAACAGACAGTCCTACACTCATACTTTCGTTCGGGAATAAGTTTTACTTTATAACATCGGATGACTATTTCTCTTAAAAAAAACGGTGTGTATCCATGGATTTATATTTTAACAACAAACTAATTTTTTTTTCTTGTATTATTTTGTGTAAAACTTGTTTTAACCTTCGTTTTATACTCTTTTAGTACCTGTGTCTGTTGTTCGATTATTATCCATATTTAAAATTTTAAGTAACTTGAACACTGGAAATTCTAAATTGTAATCGTTTTAGACAAAGTATAAATTAAAAAGAATCAACTAACTCAAAGACACGACTTATCACCTTTACGACAATTTGTAACGATAGGACATCACAAAGAATTTATAGAAAAATAAAAAATTAAACCTCTTTCTTACAAAAATACATTTATGTTACGATCCCCGATAGTTTCACTTTGTTTACCTCTTACAAAGTGTTCTAAAACATTATTATATAGTTTAAGAGTACCAGAATAAAACGTTAAAATCAAAAATTACTCGATTACTTTTCAGTATCAACTCAATCTATATAATGAAACTCTTAATCTAAATATAAAAAAGATACAAACGTGTTCACCGTAAAGGTTGATAAACCTAACTCAATACACGACCACTTATCTACGAGAGAATGTATGTATTACTTAATACTCAAGATTATCGAAACAGATTATATCCGTGGAGGTCAATTTCAGGATGGCAAGATCAAGAGTCGCATAATAATCTAATCACGACTATTACTGTTTTAAATTTTTTTAAGAATCTAGAACTATTTTAAAACTAGTCCGTTCAAAAGTAACACTTCTTACACTGTTTTTTTTTTGGGGAAGTGAATTGGAAATTCCATTACGGTACCTTGTAAAAGACAATTATGAAAAGGTTGTTTCTCAAAACATCTATAAACCATGTAACCGAAAACTTCCCGATGATATAAGTCATTGTTAATAAAAACTAATTTTTTCGACTTTATGTCTCTATTTCTCAAAAGTATAACAGTAACCGTTCTATGTATGTATTAAGACAAGACGTACCATTATTTAGATTCATTGTCATGAGACAAGACAATTGGACTCCTCTCTATTCACGGACTCTCCACTAAAATAACAAACCAAAATACACTTTATGTCTGTTAGACTTTATTTGTCCTACTTGCATTGTTCATCACTATGTGATATTATTACAAATATTCAAACATAGATATAAAAGTAATATGACACATCTATCGCAATGGTTTATCCATTATTCGATCATCTTGAATAACAATATACTGACTATCCTACGAATAATCAGGAACCTATCTTATACTTATATGATTATATATAGTTATAAACACGTTTCAGTAAAAAAACAATAACACATCAGGGTCGTGGTTTCATTTTGTAGACTCGCTCTACGAATCTTTTGAATTTCAACTCAAAACTCATGTCAAAGTCAAAAACGAGTGGTATATCTGAAAATCCCGAAGAATCCACCACTTCTTGGGTGGACCGTTACGTCCTCTGTATTCTTTACGTCCACAGTAGGGACGTACCCCTTCTAGGGGACCTCCTCCCGTACCGTTGGGTGAGGTCGTAAGAAAAAAAAAAAAAAATTAAATAGATATAAAATTTAACTTCCTATTAACGAAATGTCTTAAAACAACTAAAGACGGTTTGTAGTATGAGGTCGTAAGAACGACTGTCTCCTCGGATCACCTGATGTCAGGTATCGCAGCGTTCCTCAGTCTGTGCTGACTTCGTTACATCGTGCGCACGTATTTGAAAATCGACAAAACTATCGAAAATGTTGTTAGTTATGGGCATTTTGAGTAAAGGAGGAGACCGGAACGGACGACGACGACGACGACGACGATTCAGCGAAGTCAGTACAGCCTGAGACACGCTAGGGTATCTGTCGTCGGGCGACACGAGGTTCAGGGACCCTAAGAGGTTATGCACTTTCACTTCAACGAGTCATCACAGGCTGAGAATCACTGGGTACCTGACGTCGGATGGTCCGAGGAGGCAGGTACCCTAAAAGGTCCGTTCTCCTGGCCTCACCCAACGGTAGCGGAAGAGGAGACCGGAACGGATCTGAGAGGAAAAATTACATTGCATACCTAATGGAACTGAATCAAATTGCTGTCGGCAAACCTTCTGAACCTCCATTTTTCTTATCGTTGGAATAGAAAATGATCCCTTGAGTTCTGTCTTTTAGTATCTTTATATTCCTATTCATTTTATTTAAGATAATTTACAATATTTCCCTCACCGTATGTCTCCTTCTAGACCTAAACCCTTTTGGACCCTTTCAAAGGACCTCCTACATGGAAAAGTCTGAAAAGAATTTCCTTCCAAACTGGACCTACCCCCACCCGTCCACTCCCTGTTAAAATTCACCTATATCACTTTCATTTCAAAGTCTTTACCTTTTCATTTCCGACACTCACCTCTTAATATTATCGAAGATATTAAATATTTCCTCTATGTCCCTCCTTTTTACCTTGCCACTTGACTTCTAGTATAACTCTTCTCAAAATTTATGCTTTTGTCCTACTTAAATAAGATACCAGAAGTTCCTCATTAACTAGTAGAGACTCTCTTAATAGTGCACTACAGAAGTGAAGTCGCGTCCAGTTCCACACAACCTTCCTCTCAACCTTTTCTTTCAAAGATTGTTCAAAGAGGGAGACAAAAATTCGAATAACGGAATACATAACGTAGGAGAACACCGGTTCCGTACGTAGCGTTCGTTTCAATTGTACTAGTGACGTTCGATGTAGTGGGGTCGCGATTTTCTTAATCTTTTCTCCATTCAAAGTCAGTCAAAAGTCGCCGAGGTACCTTAAAAATTTAAAAAGATAGACTTCAAAGGAAGAAAGAGAAAGATGGAGAAAATCACACCTTCTACGACCGTAGTGTCAGTAACCGCTTAACCCTAACCTGGGACCAGAACTAGTATACAACCGTTACCTTTGTTATCTATTCCGGTTTCTTCACCCTCGGTGCCACTCGGGTTGACTCTGGGTTTCAAGGTAAATCCTTTAATAATTCTCCAGATCTAAAAACACATGTCTTTATTAAAAAGATGTTAAAACTAATTTCTTTGACGATACAAAAAATTTCCAATATAAGGTAAATATTAATAATATTTTACAACCGACACAAGGGAGACAACATGTTATAAAGGAATATCGAGAAAAAAATCCGTGAAAATTCTAGTATCAAATAAATAATGAAGTCTATTTTTCTATCATATGTATAATCCCTTAGGGAATTTTGAGTTGAGATCTCAATATGTGGTAGATCATGAAAACGTGACTTACAATTGGTTTTTTTAGAGATTTGGGGACTTTTGGGGTGATCATTGTACTTGATTTAAAACTGTAAATTAAACAAGTTATATATCATAAATACAATACTTTGGTTTCCTGACATCGGATAGTCCGAGGAGGTAGGTACCCTAAAAGGTCCGTTCTCACGACCTCACCTAACGGTAAAGGAAGAGGTCTAGGTTATTTGTCACGACACAAAATAAATATGTATTATCAAACATGGAGAATTATGGGACGGGGAGATAACGTGGAGGGGCGGAGGGAAAGGGGTGACCATTGGTGATCAAACAAGAGAAATAGACACTAAGACGAAGAAAAGACAATATAAACGATCTAAAAATCTAAGGTGTATATTCACTATAGTACGTCAGAAAGAGACAGACGAATAAAGTGAATCGCATTATGGGATGTTCAGGTAGGTACAACAACGTTTACCGTTCTAAATTAATAAAAATAGCGACTCATCATAAGGTAACATATGTATATGGAGTAGAAGAAATAGGTAAGTAGACAACTACCTGTAAATCCACGAAGGTATAGAACCGTTGATATTTATTACGACACTACTTGTAACCCCACGTACGGAGAAAAATTTAATTATAAAAAAAGTCCATATATGGGTCCTCACTATATATATACCATATATTATACCATTAAGATAAAAATCAAAAAACTCTTTATAGGTACGACAAAAGGTGTCGTCGACATGGTTATATGAAAGGGTGGTTATCACATATACCAAGGGAAAGGAAGTGTAGGAGAGGTTGCAAACAATAAACACAAGAATAACTACTATCAATGAGACTGTACACACTCCACTATAAAGACTAACACTAAATTAAACATAAAGGGACTACTAATCGTCACAACTCGTAGAAAGATACACGGATAACCGGCAGACGTAAAGGAAAACCTTTTTACGGACAAGTCCGGAAGACGGGTAAAAATTTAGTCCAACAAACAAAAAAACTACAACCCAACTTACTCGACAAATATATAAAATTCATAATTTTACAATAATCAGTATAGTAAATATTTATGAAAGAGGGTAAGTCATCCAACAGTAAACAAAACAGTTACCAAAAGAGACGACACGTTTTCGAAATTTAAAATTAATCCAGAGTAAACAAATAAAAACGAAAATAAAGAAAACGTGACCCTCTGTCTAGGTTTTTTTTATAACGAGATTAAACGCAGTTTCTCACAAGACGGATACAAAGGAATCCTCAAAGTACCAAAGACCAAAGTGTGAAACTAGAAATCAGATAAAACGCTTTTTCGACGACGTAAGATTGAGTATGATGCTGATCTTTAAAGTTCATATTAAAACTTTGACGTCTTTATAAACACACCAATTTTTCTCAGGTTCAGAATCGTATTTAAAAACCTCTTTATCTACGATGATATTATAAAACCAAACTAGTTTCTGAATCTGACGATGAAGTAGGTTTTATCTGATCTCTGGATTCACATTCTGGTCTTTGGTACTTTGAAGATTTCCCTTTGTAGTCGTCTTATGAGAAACTGTATTTAACGTCGTTTTTTATAAAACGAAAAACTATAAATCTGACGAAACTTTTAAGACATCATACCAAACTGAAAATTTTCACTCTTTTTAAGAAATATTATAATGGTTAGACAACCATATATTTTATAGAAAATATGTATTCTTCCTCGATAACCTGTATTTCACACTACTTAGTTTAATATATATTGGATTTTATCTAATATATACATATATTAGTTTATTTTTAAGATTAATTGATTCGACATAGTGTATTAATTGTTATAAAATATAATTATATAATTAGTCATACTTATACGTGTATATTGGTTTAATATTATTTATATATTAAACTTAATTTTCCTCCGTTACTAGTTCGTCTTAACTTGATTGTCAACCTCAAAATTACCTCGTTTTACAATCAGTGTCATAGATCTCCTAATTTTATATATATATATATTTATATTACCTGAATTCACCACAAACCGAAATTCCTACATAAAAACTTTCGGAAACATTGAAATTCTTTCCTCTTTGAAATTGTTCAGATGAAATAAACACAGTAACATGAATTAGTAAACCTATCTAATCAGATAGAATAACGACTAAGAAATAAAATGTCTAACTTAGAATACAAAGGATGACACCACCGGAAGGTCGAGGACTTATAAGTCTGTTAGGAAACTCTATGTTTAAATCGACCTCAGGTCACCCTCAAGACTACTTGTATTACGTCGGACGATGGATGGACGAGTTACCTTTCCACTTCCTCCCAGTAGTTTCGAAATCTCTATGTTTGGGTTTTATTGACGGATTCTTTTAGGTTTTAGAAAAGGGGACTAAGGTTCCGGGAAATTACGACCGACACGACGAACAGGAGGTAAAGGGGGAGGACGTCACAAAGGACCACACGTAAAAGACAAGATAAGTCACACGAAAGGGGTGGTAGGGGTCGTTTCGAGTAAGAAAGGAGAAACGAAAGAACGTTTAACAAAGACGTCAAATTTGTGAGTCGACGAGACGTTCACATAGACGACCAATAGAACGTCAAACAAAGTCGTACCGTTTACAAATGACTCAGGGATAATATACGATCTGAACCCGGTTCCGTGATTTCCAATAGTGCGACTCACTTCAAGGACTAGAGTCTCTTGAGTACTGACTTTATCCCACCGAGAACCCTACCTCTTAAACCACCCACTCCCTTTCTTTGATTGTAAAGAAAGGGTCGACGACACACCGTCTTACATTCTCGTGAGACTCAAATCATAACAAAAGTAGTAAAATGATATTCCTTTGACACCGTGTCTCTTACGAGTGTCGGTAAGTCGACCCTAAGTTTAGGTCCAGATTCGGAAAAATGGAGGAGAAAATGGTCTATCGAAGTACCGTCCTTTCCGTCTGTGACCTTTCAAACCATATTAAGTTACTCTCTTCAAGGTTTCATACGATTGTACAGTGTCACTATGTCTACTTTCATCAACTGAACTAAAACCACTCCTTCAACCCCTCTCCTTTTAATCGTCCTTCTCTACATGAGTCGAAATTCCCAATTCTTCCACGGTCGGACCGTCTCTGTGACGGTGAGTACTGACACGACTCACAGTTAAGTAGATTAAGAATGTTGTTACGATATTCCAATGGAAAAGTATGACAAGTACCCCAAGAGTTCCGTTCTTATGACTTCACCGAATTTATGACTTATGACTTCAACCAAATTCCGAGTTGTAAGTCTTTTGATTGTAGTACCGTAGGTCAGGGTAGTGAAGTACGTTTATCTACCCCTTTGTCACCTTTGTCACCGACTGAAATAAAACCCCCCGAGGTTTTAGTGACGTCTACCACTAACGTCGGTACTTTAATTATCTACGAATGAGGATCCTTCCTTTTAATACTGGTTAGATCTGACGTATAATTTCGTAGTTAAGAAGTACGAGTTGAAAGACATATCAGGTTGAGAACTCTCAGGGAACCTGACGTTCCTCTAGGTTGGTCAGGTAGGATTTCCTTTAGTCAGGACTTACAAGTAACCTTCCTAACTACAACTTCAACTTTAAGGTTATAAAGCCGGTAGACTATACTTCTCGACTGAGTAAACTTTTCTGGGACTACAACCCTTTCTAACTTCCGTCCTTCTCTTCCCCTGTTGTCTCCTACTCTACTAATCTACAGTAGTGACTGAGTCACCTATGCTCAAACCCATTTAAGGTCCTCAACTACTACCTGTCCCTCCGGACCGTACGACGTAAAGTACCCCAACGTTTCTCAACCTGTGCTGACTCGGTCGACTTGACTATTCTAAAGGTACTATCTTTGTCCGTATTCTTCGTGATTGAGTTGGAGTCAGTCTCTACCGTTAACCGTAATCACTTTCAACGAGTCAACACAGGTTGAGAAACACTGGGGTACCTGACATCGGACCGTACCTGACATCGAAGGGTCCGAGGAGACAGGTACCTCAAGAGGTCCGGTCTTATGACCTCACCCATCGGTAAGGGAAGGGGTCCCCTAGAAGGGTTGGGGTCCTAACTTGGGTCCAGAGGACGTAACGTTCGTCTTAAAAAATGGTAGACTCGGTGGTCCCTAACCGTCACAGGTTTAGTGTAACTAGACGAAACTATCAAATACGAGAACTGACATTTCTTTCTGAGTGTGAACCCTTGTTTATATTGACCTAGTTCCCAAGGAAAAATACAAAACACGGGGTTCGTGGAGTGAGTGGAGTACGATCAGGATGGAGATGTCCCTCACTATTTAATACACTAGTCTGTACCCAGATTTTTTCTAATAAGACCGTCGTCATACTATTCAAGAGTCACATAGACACTAGATTTACATAAAACACACTTTTTTCATTTAACTTTCTTAAAGAATCCCACTTACAATAATAGTTGGTGATCCAAGACATGGATACTACTCACACCGAGGGTCGGAACGGATGTTTGACCTTAACGGTTCCGTGAATTTTTTGTGTCTACAGACACGATGTAAGGGGTCTCTAAGACTAAACGGACCCGAACCCCTAGAAATTTTTGGAGGGTTTACTAAGATTACATGTCGACTTTAACTCCACTTGACTAAATTACTGGTCTCCTGGTCTCGACTTGAATTTCGTACTGTCTCGTTCGTCCTGTGAAATGGAACTAAGACCTTTCTGTGTAAGTGCACAAAGTCCTATACTTTGTCCTGGGGATCCAAGACCAGGTTCACGACTATAGGGACTCACAATGGTTTCTGGTACGTCAACATTTCCAGTTGACCCGTAGTCACAGGACTACCACCTGTAATTGCAAGGTAGATCAAGAGGTCCAGATGTTTAGTACTTCCAAACCCGGGGGCAGACTCCAAGATGGTCCGTGTGTAGGAAAAGATGTGGTGACGGCTAGACAACACACAGTTGTCGGGGAAGGTGGAAGACGACACACCTAGTCTCTGACTGGGTGTGAACTATATTTGAATGTATACTTACGTTCTTCTTAAGAACGATGGCAACGAGTTTTACGAATAACAGTCCTCCGGTCCATTTCTAATATACCGGTCTATTTCTAACATCGTTCCTCTTCCAGTCACCTCTCGTTATACACGTTGTCTTTCTCGTCCCTCGGACTACGGTCCCCCGGACCGTACCACGAGATCGAGACGGCAAACGACCGACCCGTCATGAGTTCGGTAGTAAAGTAGAGAGACTCGAAACCCAAGGGACGGACTTCTATTTGTATTAGTGTGGTCGGAACGTCCCAAGAACGTCAGCCCGAGACACTCCAGTATATCTAATGTGAGACGAATTATCGTCTAACAGTCCGTACAGAATTCAGGGGTCGTTTATAATCGACGTATTTCTTTCTTTACCACTACTCTTGGGTCCCTTTCGTTCTCCAACAAAAGTCCGTCATCGTCAACATAAACAACTTAAACTTCAAAAGGGGAAAGTAGGACTTGAGGAAAACATTTTCTTCTCACGAAAAAACGTAGAGGGACTGTGACACCTCCTGTGGTTCTCTTTTGTGCTACGAAAAGAAAAGAAACGATTTTACTATGAAAAGAGTTCCAGAGGAGAACACTGACGTCGAATAGGACTGGTGAGGTCGGGGACAATTGATAAGAGAACAGACTTGAGGGTGTGAAACTAACAGACACAGATTCTTGAAAGACCTACGACATAATAAGTGAGTCGCTAAGTTCACGTAGTCAGATAGAGGATTGGACCTAACAATCTGAAGAGTTTCGGAGAGAACAGGGAGGTAGGAGAGACAGTGGTAGTGGAAGACGGTACCTCGTCCTGAATGTATTAAGTGTCTTAGTAGTGCCGTCTCGGTCCACCGAAGAGACCGAAGACGAACTTTATTTTTGGAATTCGAAAAGGTCGTTGAGTCCGTCGTCGGATCCTAAATCCTACAAAGAGTGACCTTTAATGACGTTCCTACATCCTGGTGCTCGAGATAATGGCCATGATAACAAGTGAAGATTGAAGATTAGGACAAAGGTTGTGTAGACTAAAGGAACGTGTACAAACCTCTGTCACTAACACAGAAGAGACTCAACAGAAGGGAGGTACCCACCACCTTGTAACTACCGTAGACCCCCACTCCACCGTCTCGAAACGGTGGTAGAGGAAGTCGGAGGAGAGGGTTCAGTGAGTGTTCGTTTTGTGTATCGGTATTCATTCCTAACACAAGACGTTTGTGTCGAAACTCTACCCGAAAGACGGAGACAGAGATAACGGACGGCGAGGGAACTGAAGTCGTGGGTCGGAGGAGAAACATGGACGACGAGAGGTTCGGACGTCGGTAAGAATTACGTTAAAAGTCCACGTAGTGGTCACCGTACTAGTCCTTACGACCTGGACCAAGTAGTTATAGGAAGAGTTTTGTAACTGGGTGTTTACTCGTGGTAATTCCCCTGTCATACCATATCATCCCCATATCTTAGAGATACTTTAGGGAGTCACCATTTCTTAGGTAGACGGTTACGTCCTCTATACCGGAATTAGGAACCCAGCCCTTCTACGGGACCTCTTCCTTTACCTTTGGAAAGGTGAGGTCAAAGAACAGACCTCTTAAGGTACCTGTTTCCTCGGACCACCCGATATCAGGTACTCCAGTGTTTTCTCTACCTGTGCTAAATCACAGATCTGTTGTCGTTGTTTACCATATCATCTTTCTTGTGACTACAACTTAAGTTTATGAAGTCAAAGTAAGTCAACTAGTCAGTATAGGTTGAGAAACACTGGGGTACCTGACGTCGTACGGTCCGAAGCGACAGGTAGTGGTTGAGGACCTCAAATGGGTCTGAGTACAGGTAACTTAACTATTACGGTAGGTTGGTAGAGTAGGAAAACGGTAGGGAAAGAGGAGGACGGAAGTCAGAAAGGGTCGTAGTCTCAGAAAAGGTTACTCAGTCAAGAAGTTTAGTCCACCGGTTTCATGACCTCAAAGTCGAAGTCGTAGTCAGGAAGGTTACTTGTGGGTCCTGACTAGAGGAAATCTTACCTGACCAACCTAGAGGAACGGCAGGCTTCCTGAGAGTTCTTTCTCATAAGAGGTTGTAGTGTTAAGTTTTCGTAGTTAAAAATTCGTGAGCCGAAAGAAACACCAGGTTGACAGTGTAGGTATGTACTGATGACCTTTTTGATATCGAGACTGATCTACCTGGAAACAACCGTGTCATTACAGAGACGAAAAATTATTACGATTCAACCAGTATCCAAAAGAAGGTTCGTCGTTCACAGAAAATTAAAGTACCGACGTCAGTGGTAGACGTCACTAAAACCTCCGGGGGTTTTATTTCAGACAGTGAAAAAGGTAACAAAGGGGTAGATAAACGGTACTTCACTACCCTGACCTACGGTACTAGGATCAAAAAACTTACAACTCAAAATTCAGTCGAAAAAGTGAGAGGAGAAAGTGAAAGTAGTTCTCTGAGACCAAGAAGAAGTGAAAGACGGTATTCCCACCACAGTAGACGTATAGACTTCAATAACTATAAAGAGGACCGTTAGAACTAAGGTCAAACACAAAGCAGGTCGGACCGTAAAGTGTATTACATAAGACGTATATTCAATTTATTCATCCCACTGTTATATTCGTAACTGCATGAGGAAAGACCTAAACCTTGTTCAAACAACAAGGTACAGGTCAAGATTGACAACGAAAGACTGGACGTATGTCTAAAGAGTCCTTCCTCCAGTCCACCAGAGCATAAGGGTAGAGAAATTTTTAAAAGGTGTCAAACAAAACTGGATGTGTCAGTCTCCGAAACCGTATTAGTTTCTTCCGTTACCGTGGGGTGAGGTCATGAGAACGGACCTTTTAGGGTACCTGTCTCCTCGGACCATCCGACGTCAGGTACCCCAGCCATTCTCAGCCTGTGCTGACTCGTTGAAGTGAAAGTGAAAAGTGAAAGTAGGTAACCTCTTCCTTTACCGTTGGATGAGGTAATAAGAACGGACCTCTTAGGGTCCCTGTCCCCTCGGACCACCCGACGACAGATACCCCAACGTGTCTCAGCCTGTGTTGACTTCACTGAATCGTCATCAAAAAGACCTTAAGAGAGTGAAAAAGACCTTAAGAGAGCGAAAAAGTTACTAGGTTGTCTACAAACGTCAAACTAGAGACCAAGGAGACGGAAAAGATTTAGGTCGAACTTGTAGACCTTCAAGTGTCAAGTTCATGATAACTTCGGATCGAACCTCTTAAAACTCGTAATGAAACGATCGTTCACTCTTCTCACGTCAACACGCCATCAAACTTGTAAGAAACCGTAATGGAAAGAAACCCTAATCTTACTTTTGACTGGAAAAGGTCAGGACACCGGTTACGACTCAAAAGGTTTAAACGACCGTATAACTTACGTCGTGAAAGTGTTGTAGTAGAAAATCCTAAACTTTATCGAGTCGACCTTAAAGTAGTGGAGGTGATCGAAACAAGTATCACTACGAAAGATTCCGGGTGAACTGAAACATAAGGTCCTACAGACAGAGATCTATTCACTAGTGTGGTAGCACCAACAGACCCAGTCCTTCTAGAAAAAACATATCAAGAAGACACATAGGAACGGTGGAGAAGAATTATAGAAGACGAAGACAATCCAGGGATGGTAAAAACAGGAAATAACACGGGTAGAAACGTACTTTACTTTAAGTTTATCTGGACACAAATTTAGACGGAGACTCACTGACAGAGTCGGAGTCAAAAGTGGAGACTTTTTACCCAATAACACACCTAATGTCCAATACATATATTCCGTGGACCGTGTGTCACCCGGGACGTATTTACGAACAAACGCATGACGAACACAATTTACATAACAACCAAATCGTCAGTTCGAATAACAGTCACCAGGAACCACCGACCCTCTGTACAGTCACACGCACTGTATACCCCTTCAGAACGTGAATCTCGTCGGATGTGGTCGTCACTCATTACTCGGTCACAGAGACGACCTTCACCTAGAACCTACATTAACAAAAGCTCAGTCCTTTTTTTACGTGTAAGAGAAGGTTTATCTATTCATACAGAAAGAAAGAACAGGTTCAGTATGTCCTGTCCCGAAGACTTATTCATTGTACCATCCAGTGACGTTTATGTTGAGACTTAACTATGGTTTAATAGGTCATTACAACCCCAGGTCACCGAAGGTAAAGTTAGTGATTTACCTAGTAATGGTAAGTCAAATATAACGGGATAAAAGGAATATTCCTAGAGTACTGCCTGAATCCTTTGTCGACTAAATGAAGACTGATCATGTCACGACCTTATCTCACGAAAAATGACTGAAAAAGAATTTTTAGGGATTGGAAGTTTGTACATCGGTTTAAAATCTTAACGGTATCGAACATCTTCTCTCAATCCACTCTTCTGAGATTTTCAATTGTAAACGGATAAATAATCTGAATTTTTTTTTAAATCTTAGGACTACCTTCTTCAAAAGAGATTTCTTTTCACGTAAACCCTTTACAAATGACACTTCAAGTCTTCTCAAAGTGTTCTGATAATTTGATTTTCGTAAGGAGTGAAGGAAGTCTAAGAGGGAGAACCTTAAAAACTACCACGAACTACGACAAATTTCACTCCGAAAAAAAAATTATCGGCACGGTCCCTAGTTTGGGGACGGGGGACTTAACCGTCCCCTCTCAGAATTGATGTCCTGGTGGTTCCTTCAGGGAGTTCACTCGGAAACTGACGCCTCTGGGGTGGTCCGGACTGAGACTCCAGTCTTGACGGGTAAAGGAGGACCCTGAAGTCAAGATATATGTATACAAAGGTAAAGGGGGAAGTATGGTTCTGTGCGTAGTTTGGAGGGCTGTTTATTTGGAGTGTTTCGTCATGTAAATCGGTCTCCGAGGAAACTCGTTTAAGGGGTCTGAGGTAGGTTTCCAGGTAGCGGTCGAGGGAGCTTGTCACAACAAAACACTTCGAGAGTCTGCACCAGTCTCTAACAAAGGTCCCCACCCTCGTCCTGGCTCAGATTAAGGTGGTCCTACGAGTCAAGACTAACATAAGGAGGTCTTACAAAAGGTACTGGAGTCCCTACTAGTGGACGGAGAGTTCAACTTTCTTCTTAAATCGGGGAATAAGTTCTACTTTCCCTCTTTTTAGGAAGTGACGTAGAACTAACACACACTACGTCCCCCTCCACATCCTTTCTCCTAAGGACCCTGTGGTCTTCTCGAACCCTAGTCACAACATTAAAGAGTGGTAGTCATTCTGGTCCTCCACCGTAAAAATAAATAAATCCAAAAAAAACCTCAGAGTGACACACAAGTAACGTAACAAGAACACTCTCCCGCAGCGGGGGTGAGGGAAAGGACTGTAGGTGTCCGACCAACTGACCAGATCCGACACTCACAGAATAACGACGAGATCACGGCGAGGTCCAGAACCACCTGTAATGCATTTCCAAACACGTCACTTCTTTCCTCACGCACCTCCGTCCTCGACTCAGAATAAGTAGTGACAGGATAAGGGTCCACGGTAGGACCGTGTGTGTATCGTCCACGAGGCATTTACGGTCCACACTTACCTACACTTACCATGGACTACATCGTAAGTTCTGCCCCCTACCCTCACTTCTCTTTCTTGTCTCACTCTTACACCGGTAAAGATACACTTGTGTCTTCCGTGGAACTCATAGACAAGCATATCAAAGAACGGATAAATTTTTGTCTTGAGATCCCCTGTATTAAGTCACAGTAGAATAGGTCCCACTCCCTTTTAGTCTTTGTTCTAGAATCATTTTTCGCTTTACGAAATTCAGTCTAAAATTCCAAACCTTCTTGTTACGGGAACACTTAATTCAATAATCACCCTGTCCAACTTGTACCCTACAACTGGTCCCACTCACAATCAAGGAGTCAGCAAAGACTGAGAAACACTGGGGTACCTGACACATTGGGTGTTCCGAGGAGACAGGTACCCTAAGAGGTCCGTTCTTATGACCTCACCCAACGTACGGGAGGAGGTCCCCTAGAAGGGTTGCGTCCCTAACTTGGGTCCAGAGAAAGAACGTAACGTCCACCTAAGGAATGATGGACTCGGTCGTTCCTTCGGTAATTTTATAAAAAAAGTTTAGTGGATAACGAAAAAAAAAAAAAAAAATCATTTTCGACTAAAAAATTTTATATATACTTCCTACTTCTATACAGGTTTCTCTCTTAGGTGACAAAATTAAGGTGTATACGGAAAAGTTACAAGGGGTCCAACACTTGCGACATCCTCCACAGAGGAAAGACCTAAGTCAGTGAGGGTACCTAATAAAGGGACCTAATTTAAACCTTCCAATAGGATTGTCTCTGTCATGCTTCATACGACTCTAAATACCGTAAGGTAGACGAGTGTGAAATAATGCTCCCTGTGACTCCATGTTCCATTCACCGAGATAAACTCCACTTGTCCAACTGGTAAACCTACATTCATTACGTTCGTACATTAAAAAGAAGTATTAGTTTTATTAATTCTACTATTTGGTCTAACCTCAGACAAAAGACTCTTGAGAAACCTTAGTAACAAAGTCCTCTATTTTGCCGACCTTGTTTTTACCAAAAACTGAGTACTCTTCACACCCCCTTCCACCTCCCGGTCGAAGTCTACATGAGTCCAAACCCCCAGGTCACTGGAGTACCCCTGAACCAAAGAGAGGTGGAGAGTCGAGAAGGAAGTTCGAAACCGACACAGAGGACAGAGTGTCTTACCTCCCTACCATCGTCCTAGAATCCAAGTTTAGGTCACTCTTACTTTTTGATGTAGAAATGTCAGCTTTCATCTCAAAAATAGAACACCCGATGACTCTAGTCACGTTTTTTTCCACGGTCAGTCGAAACCGGGAACAAAAAGTAGGGGTCTCGACTATTACATCGGTGACAGTGGAAGGGGTTTCGTTTAGAATTTACAAAAAAAATGGTGTTTTATCTCACATCTATGATCCTGATATTTATACTTACAGGTCATGTGTAAAAAACTTAGTGTCTTCTTATCAATGTTCACACTGGTCTAATTCTGTTAGTCATATTACTCTTTAGATATACGTCCAGTCCTTCGTTGTCAATCTTGACCTGTACCTTGTTGTCTGACCAAAGTTTATCCTTTTCCTCATATAGTTCCGACATATAACAGTGGGACGAATAAATTGAATATATGTCTCACGTAGTACTCTTTACGACCTGACCTTCTTCGTGTTCGACCTTAGTTCTAACGACCCTCTTTATAGTTATTAGAGTCTATACGTCTACTGTGGTGGGAATACCGTCTTTCACTTCTCCTTGGGTTTTCGGAGAACTACTTTCACTTTCTCCTCTCACTTTTTCAACCGAATTTCGAGTTGTAAGTCTTTTGATTCTAGTACCGTAGGTCAGGGTAGTGAAGTACCGTTTATATACCTCTTTGTGACCTTTGTCACCGTCTGAAACAAAACCCCCCGAGGTTTTAGTGACGTCTACCACTAACGTCGGTAATTTAATTTTCCGCGAATGAGGAACCTTCTTTTTAATACTGGTTGGATCTATCGTATAAGTTTTCGTCTCTGTAATGAAACGGTTGTTTTCAGGTAGATCAGTTCCGATACCAAAAAGATCACCAGTACATACCTACACTTTAAACCTGATACTTCTTACGACTCACGGCTACTTAACTACAAAACCTTGACACCACAACCTCTTCTGAGAACTCTCAGGGAACCTGACGTTCCTCTAGGTTGGTCAGGTAAGATTTCCTCTAACCAGGAGCCACAAGAAACCTTCCTGACTACGACTTCGACTTTGAGGTCATGAAACCGGTAGAGTACACTTCTCAACTGAGTGACCTTTTCTGAGACTACGACCCTCCCTAACCTCCGTCCTCCTCTTCCCCTACTGTCTCCTACTCTACCGACCTACCATAGTGGCTGAGCTACCTGCACTCAAACTCACTTAAGGCCCTCTACCACTACTTGTCCCTCCGGACCGTACGACTAAGTACCGCAGTGTTTCTCAGGTTGTGCTGACTCGTTGACTTGACTTTACTTGACTATTACTAAAGGATCCCGACAATATTGTTTAATGATACTTTCAAAATTGTTGTCTTTACATAGGAGAGTTGTCTCACACACGTTCCAAACCCAGAAGACCTTCAAAACTTTGGAAGAGAACGGTGAGAGTGGAGTGAAGGTCACTAACGTCCGTCAAGAACCACAAGAAATTCAATATCTGCATAACCAGGGTAGAGACGGAGGTAGAAGTATAGTAGAAGAGAACGAATACAATGACACAGGACAGGAGAAGAATGGTCCTGTGGTCAGTGACATAAATCCTGGGTGGGATTTATGACTCTAGGAATTGATTAATGTAAACGTTTCTAAGTGTACTCCAGAAACTCCAGGACTCACCGGTTCTTAATACTTCCCATGTATAAGTTGGGAGATATTGATTGTATCGATTTTATGTATCTAGAGATTTTGAATCCCTAGACTAAAGTCTAGAGTGACGGGACACTCTAAAGGACCTTGGACACGAGAGTACTCACACTAAAGGAGCGATAGACCCTTGATTTACTTAACAGTCATTATTGTAGAATTCATCTATCTTCTTGGTACCTGCAAAGTATTCGGAAATCCGTGTCCTGTTTAAGATCACCCTTCACTTCAGTACGGGAGGGGTCCAGACCGTCTAAGAACTAAGACAAAAGAAGAAGAAGATTCTGCCATTCATCCCTGATAAAAAAGGTCCCCTAAGTCCTCAATCCTGAAAGACTAGTCAATCAGTCAAGTCAGTGAAGTCAGCGAGTCACCACAGGTTGAGAAACGCTGGGGTACTTGATGTCGTGCGGTCCGGAGGGACAGGTAGTGGTTGAGGGTCTCAAATGGGTCTGAGCACAGGTAGTTCATCCATTACGGTAGGTCTGTAGAGTAGGAGACGGTAGGGGAAGAGGAGTACGGAGGTTAGGGAGGGTCGTAGTCCCAGAAAAGTTTACTCAGTTGAGAAGCGTACTCCACCGGTTTCATAACCTTAAAGTCGAAGTCGTAGTCAGGAAGGTTTCTTATGGGTCCCAACTAGAGGAAGTCTTACCTGACCAACCTAGAGGAACGTCAGGTTCCCTGAGAGTTCTCAGAAGAGGTTGTGGTGTCAAGTTTTCGTACTTAAGAAGTCGCGAGTCGAAAGAAGTATCAGGTTGAGAGTGTAGGTATGTACTGGTGGCCTTTTTGGTATCGGAACTAATTTACCTGGAAACAACCGTTTCATTACAGAGACGAAAAGTTATACGATAGATCCAACCAGTATTGAAAGGGAGGTTCCTCATACGTGGAAAATTAAAGTACCGACGTTAGTGATAGACGTCACTTAAACCTCGGGGTTTTTATTTCAGACTGTGACAAAGGTGACAAAGGGGTAGAGAAAGGGTACTTCACTACCCTGGCCTACGGTACTAGAATCAAAAGACTTACAACTCGAAATTCGGTTGAAAAAGTGAGAGGAGAAAGTGAAAGTAGTTCTTCGAAAACTCAAGGAGAAGTGAAAGACGGTATTCCCACCACAGTAGACGTATAGACTCTAATAACTATAAAGAGGGTCGTTAGAACTAAGGTCAAACACGAAGGAGGTCGGAAGAGGTCACAAAGAGTACTACGCAAAACATATATTCAATTTGTTCGTTCCACTGTTATATGTCGGAACTACATAAGGAAAAGGATAAACCTTGGTCAGACAACAAGGTACAGGTCAAGATTGACAACGAAGGACTGGACGTATGTCCAAAGAGTTCTCCGTCCAGTCCACCAGACCATAAGGGTAGAGAAAGTCTTAAAAGGTGTCAAATAACATTAGGTGTGTCAGTTTCCGAAGCCGTATCAGTTATTTCGTCTTTATCTACAAAAAGACCTTGAGAGAACGAAAAAGGTACTACGTCGTCTACAACCGTTAAACTAGAGACCAAGGAGACGGAAAAGATTTTGGTCGAACTTGTAGACCTTCAAGTACCAAGTGCATAACGACTTCAGACAGAACCTCTTAAAACTCGTAATGAAATGATCACACACTCTACTCACGTTAACACACCATCAAACTTGTAAGAAACCGTAACGGAAAGAAACCCTAACCTTACTTTTGACTCGAAAAGGTCAGGACACCGGTTACGACTCAAAAGGTTTAACGACCGTATAACTCACGTCGTGAAAGTGTTGTAGTAGAAAGTCCTAAACTTTATCGAGGTGACCTTAAGGTAGTGGAGGTGATCGAAACAAGCATCACTACGAAAGATTCCGGGTGAACTGAAGTGTAAGGTCCTACAGACCGAGATCCACTCACTAGTGTGGTAGTACTAATAGACCCAAAACCTCTAGAAAAAACATGTCAAGAAGACACATAAGAAGGGTACAGAAGAATTATAGAAGATGAAGACAATTCAGGTATAGTAAAGACAGGAAATAACTCGGGTAGAAACGTACTTTACAAGGGAACCATAGAGATCAAAAGAACTTCTCTAGAGATCAGAAAGAGTAAGACAACAAAAGGAGACAAAGAAACGTAACTAGTCACTGCTTCCGAAAGAATATAGAGGAACGATAAGAAACCTTGAGATGTAAGTCTACGAATACAGAAAGGAAAGAGGAAACGAAAAGCGAAGAGAAGATAAGTGTCGACAAACATTCCGGAGGAATCTGTCGGTAAAACGAAAAAAACGTAAAGAAAAGGTATCCCTACCAGAACTAGGGACAGAGGAGATGTTACAGTACTTGGAGGTAGGTATCAAGTAGTCCGTGAGATAGTCTAATCAGGGAATTTAGATAAAGAGTGAAGGTGACATATTAGTATTCCCTAAACTAAATCCAGTATGGACTTCTAGATCACTAAAAGGGGTGAAAGAAGTTAAATTCAGACTTAAACCGTTATTCCTCAAGTACTAGACTCGGTCAGTCGAGGACCAGAAAAGAAACGACTGACATATCTCGAAAAGGTAGAAACCGACGTTTCTTATATTAGTTAGACTAAAGTCACAACTGGTAGATCACTACAGGTACACATCTCAGAAGAGAACACAACAACCTTCTCCCACAAACGATACTGGTCACACAAGAGAACCGTTTTGAGATAATCGGAAACGGGACGAAGTAAAACCCGAAGGGATCACCGAGTCTGTCATTTCGCAGACAGACGTTACGTCCTCTGGACCCAAGTAAGGGGCCCAACCCTTCTAGGGACCTCTTCCTTTACCGTCGGGTGAGGTCATAAGAACGGACCTTTTAGGGTACCTGGCGCCTCGGACCATCCAATAGCAGGTACCCCAACATTTCTCAGCCTGTACTGACTTGCTAAAGTGAAAGTGAAAGACGAAGTAAAACATGAGGTACCGGTTTAAACGGACAATGAGGTCCACAAACAACTGAAGGATGAAAACGTAAGGTCAGGGGATATTACTTTTCCTGTAGACAAAACCCACAATCAAGATTTTCCAGAACATCCAGAAGTATCTTGGCAAGTTGAAGTCGAAGAAGTCGCAATGAGGAACCCCGTATCCGAACCTAATGGTACTATAACTTACCAAACGGAACCTTTACTTGTCTCTAGTAAGACAGTAAAAACTCTAACGTAGGTTCATGACGTCAAACCTGAGAAAACAACTTGTACTACCGATGAGGTAAAGAAGACTCCCTAAGGACGGGTGTCATCATCTATATTACCAGTAGACTCAATTTAAGTGGGTAAGGTCAGGTAAAATCAAGTGACTAAGGGTCTTACAGTTGCAAGTGAGAACGGTAGAGAACAAACTGGTGAAGGTTAAACGGAACTAAGTACCTGGACTGTAAGGTCCAAGGATACGTTATAACGAGAAATGTCGTAGCCTGGAACGAAGGTAGTGGTCAGTGTAGGTGTTGACCCATAACAAAAACGAAACCGAGGCAGGGCAGTAAGAAAGACCTCAATAAAGATGATAAAGATACGATGACTAGAGGTCATCGTATAACCCGTGAATGGCTGGACCCCTCAAGGAGAAAGTTATAGGATAGTAAAACGGAAAAGTATGACAAGTACCCCAAGAGTTCCGTTCTTATGACTTACTAAAACGGTAAGGGAAGAGACCACCTGGTGTAAGACAGTCTGGAGAGGTGGTACTGGGCAGGAAGAACCCACCGGGGTGTGTCGTACCGAAGTAAAGTAACTCAATCTGCTCCGACACCAGGTAAACTAGTCTAACCGATCAAAAGACACTAATAGTAAAGTCACACAGACGGGAGACTACGGGAGATCATTGTGGATGGTAGAATGAACCCAAAGAAAATGGAACCTACACCCCATAGAAAAGTGCCGACGAGGTCGTTTCACGTCGGTGACGAGGAATGGAACCTGCTGCAACGGGGAGGACTAGAACTTGCACCTCATCGAGGAGAGTCGGGAGGACGTGGGTACGTCGGTGTCGAGGAACCTGCACCCCATCGAGGAGAACCGGCGGTGGGGACTGGAGCCTACACCCTATCGAGGAGAACCGGCGAGGACGTGGTAGTGTCGGACCACGAGAGTCAGTGGTGGGGATTCGTAGACTATTGAAATCCATATATTAGAGACCATTTTACATATCTAGGGTTTTATCTCCTAAAATTCTCTAAATTCTTATTTGATTTCGAGAGTTCTTACACATCCCCACTCTTGGTGGGGTGGCTTGGACTCTCTTACTTTCTACAGTGTCTAAAGTATAGGTACTCCCGGTGGTGGGACTCGTTACAGTCGTTGGGAAGTTCATCGGTCTTACAAGAAAGGTCAGAATCTCTACTCTGGGACAGTGGGTTTATACTAACCCTCTGAAACTGAAAAAGGGACGTGGACGAATAGTGTACTCAGGAAGATCTGGGTGGAATTATAGTGGAAGAGTACCATAGAATTGAGGAGAGGAACTGAGGGGAGGAGGATTAGATACACTCAGGAGGAGGAACCACGAGGGTATTGATACTATCGGGTAACATCCCGTCAGAAGTCACCAGCACCAAAACGAGAGATACCTGGTCCGGAGTAAGTAAACAGAATAACCTCGGAAGAGGACCTGACATCACAGAAGTACCCGACCCTTACGTATAAAGTACAGACACCGGAGTCGGGATTCGTGTCATTAAACGATTCCTGAATGACTATTCACTTATATGTATTATTTAAGTAGAGTTCTCCAGTGGTATTTTTATATAAAGACTCTAACTCTTTATCGAGTCTGTGCAGAGTCATAGACTCTAAAACCTTCTTCTCGTAAGGTCGTAAATAGTCTAGGATCTTCGTTCGACCTTAATGACGAAAAAACAAAGAGGAGAAACTTGACATAAATGTAACCCAATTTCGTTTACTTACACTTAAGAAATTAATCATTGGAAACTTGTCAAACTCATCATGTCGAATAGTCTTTACACTTTTAGGTGTGTAATTTACCACTTTATAGGTTACCGTTGTCTTTGATATAGAATTATTGAAATAACGAAAGACTTTATTAAAGGACGGAAAGAGAAGAAGGAGGAGAAGGAAGAGAAGGAGGAGTAGGAAGATAAGAGAGAGACAAAGAAAGAGAGATTGACGTCACCGATATTTCGGGGAATAAAACTGAAAGAGTAAGGTGGGAGGGGGATGGTACTAAACGAGGGTTCTCTTGTATGTAATACTAGAAGGAAGTGAAATAATAGTAAGTCTTAGGTACGTAGGACAGTGAACAAAAACAAAATCGTATGACCTACTACCTATTACCCCACTCCCGTACCCCTACTTCCTGTGTCTATGAAAGATACGGATGTCAAGTCGTCGACTTATCTGTCACTTAACGTCAAACACAATTCACGGTAACATCTCCATACGTGTTTTATGACGTCCTTGGGTCTCGTCTTCCTTCACGGGTGAATGGATCGTTATTCAAGTCTACGTGACTTGACCCAGAATTCTCATTTGTAAAGTATCCACTATTTCTCCACAATGGTGTAAGGTCCGTGTCCGTCACACGTGGTTCCGGGTACAGAGACCTTCTCGGGTCGTCGAATAAATCCCTTACACTCACCACCTCTTCTAGTAATCAACTCAGTCCGACCTCCCCACATAACCGTACCCAAAGTACGGTTCTTGAAACCGGACAGGATGTTCTTACTTCCTGGGTACTCCTTAAAAATAGTCACCACTGTAAAATCTTTAAAGCTTAAGAATGAAAAAGGGGACGAGGAATAAATGTAATCTTATTACTGAGTTCCTCACCTTACCTAAAAGACGAAACCCCCTATAAGAATGTACGAGGAAGAAGGTAATATTTTCTCTCCTGTTGACAAGACAATTTATATTAAGACGACTGAACTCACACATTGTGTTCTCCTTTAAACGAAAATACGACAGTCTTTTCGTGGTGAGTGTACAATGGTCCTTTTTCATTTCTGGGACAAAGCGTTCAAGAGAATTCATTTGGTCACCTTACCAACAATGTGATGACTAAAACCAAACTTGGTTTCCCACCGACGTAGTTACGACCGTTATGTTTACCGATAGAAGACAGTCAAAAGCTTCACTTAATACTTCTATCTAAGAAGAAAAGTTTTCTTAATTTTTTGTTAAATTTTCTGTAAAAGTACACAACGAATGGTTGAGAACAATGTCCCCATACGGTTTCGAAACTCACCTAAACACTTCGACCCAGAGTATTTGTCTCTACACAAAGGACGGGAAGTTGGACTACGGTTAGGCGAGTGGACCCACTCACCGAGACCTTAATGTGTAACAGACGACGAGAAGTCTTTACGGGAAGACTTTACCAGTCCAAACGTGGACCCAAAACTGGTCGTTTCTTGGGTAGGATACCACATACACGTCCTTCAATTCAGGATCAAAGTTTCGGGGGAAAGGGAAGTGATAAAACCCTCCTAACTCTCCTGTTCCTCCAACTGGGTACCCCGGATAAAGGACATCGTTGAACATGGTTAACTAACGGGGGAGTCGGGACTCTCTCTACCCGAACGGGAGACGCAACCCGAGACCCGAGACGGCGAACAGACTCACGACCGGGGTAACTACTCTCAATTTGATCCCGGAGGACTTGGACCCTTCCGTCCTCTCGAGGACCACCATAGGGTCTTGACTAAGGGTTACGGGTTTAATCCAGAAAGTAAACTGGTAAACATTGGTACTCCTTAAACTCAAAAATTCATGACTCAAATACGTGTATAGACATAACATAAATTTAGGATCTCAGAGTCCCAATCTTCCTTGAAACCTCTGAACCTCACTCACTTTCAGCGAGTCAGCGCAGGTTGAGAAACGCTGGGGTATCTGATATGTCAGGTACCTTAAGAGGTCCGGTCTTATGACCTCACCCATCGGAAAGGGAAGAGGTCCCCTAGAAGGATTGGGTCCCTAGCTTGGGTCCAGAGGGTGTAACGTCCACCTAAGAAATGGTCGACTCGATAGTCCCTTCGGGACCTCTGAACCTTGACTTACATTTCATTTCGAAGGTGATTGACGGTTCTTAATTAAACAATGGTTGACCAACAGGTTGAATTTAATTGTACGGGTATAAAGTTATGTCTACGGTCTTTAGACAGGGTTCCTCTATTCTTAGACATGACGATTAGGGTAAAGAGGGTCACTTCGACACCATAAGAATAATCGACCAACGAAAATTTAAGAGTAAAAAACACATATACTTTCAAAAAAGTTAGTTTCAAAGTGGAAAGTATTAATCGAACAACCTATCTTCACTTATTTATAGGTACCTTACTTAGACTACAACTCCGTTAAACTAACCCTTCCAACCATGTTCGTAAGAACCCCGACCAGGGGAATAGAACCGTCGATGTCAGATCTTGTCCCCGACCGTTTGACAAAAAAAAAAAAACATTTTCTGGTCTAACATTGAAAAGATCCGAAAATACCCAGTGTGCCAGAGACAGTCTGATGAGTCAAGTCTGACGAGTATTTTTATACTCGTACTGATACAAAGTTATTTTCACAAATAAATGTTTTGGTCCACCACTCGAGTTAAACCAGACACTTGATCAAAAAAAAAAAAAGGAGAAACACCCTTCCGAAAACTAAAAATTAACTTTCTATTAACGGAATGTCACAACATAATCAACGACGACGTGTTGTTTCATTTAGTCGATGTACATATGTATACAGGAGAGGGAGAACAAAGAGGGATGGTTGGGGGTAGGGGGGTGGATCCAGTAGTGTCTCGTGGTTTGACTCGAGGGGCACGGTATATCGTTGAAGGACGATCCATATAAAATGTCTACCATCACATATACATCATACTTTGAAAGGATACCATCCGGTATCCGATACTCGATATACATATATATGTAGAGGTGAGAAGGGTAAACAGGGTGGAAGAAGAAGGGAACGACTCGTTCGAACAACTAGAAATTAGATCTCGTGTCGGACCTCTTTCAGAACAAATCTTTCACCCTTTTCGATACTGGTGACAAATTGACAAGAAAGAACTCTAAAATAATAGACGTGTTAGAGGGAGTAAAGGACTTGAATGTTTTCTTAGCACCAACGATGATCGTTGGTGTCGTTTCTAGGAAGGTGAGATAGGACCGGTTTTGTTCTTATGGTTTAGGATCTGAAGACCTCCCGTTCCCTATTACCCACTTCCCACTACTTCTCCTAGACGTTTCCGTTCGTTTCACTAGTATTTATACTATAATGAGAAAACCGCAACTAAACCACAATACTGAGTAAAAATAGCGACTTTATAGTAAGATTTTATGGTACGTAAATAACTACACATCCACACGTCTGTATACATACGTGTACACACACGGTGTTAAATGACAAAGACGACGACGACGACGATTCAGCGAAATCAGCACAGGTTGAGACACGCTGGGGTATCTGCCGTCGATTAATAGAGATTAAATGTTAAACTCCAGGTCACAGAAGGATCCTATTAGAGATTTGCATAAAAAATAAGATAAACCTTGAATCTTCAACATAGAAACAAAAAAATTGGTCTTTCTTGAGGAGACACTAGATCAACCCTAAAGTAGGAGAAGGTTTACACTACACGAATTCCTTCGACAGAAATTCTTTGACCCTCCTCTGTGTTGGGTCGACCTCCGAGAGCTTACCATCCGTACGTCGTCAGTTGGATCTCGTTTTGTGACCTAGTTACTAGTGAATCAAAAAAGATCAGTTTTTTTCCAGTTCTATCTTTGTCTGTAAAGTGTAACAGAAACTACTTAAATGACGAGATTACAACCGGGCAACATCTCTCTAATGGTGTATGACACAAGTCGAGTCAAGTCAAGGAGTCAGTACAGGCTGAGAAACGTTGGGGTACTTAGCGTCTTGTGGTCCGGAGGGACAGACAGTGGTAGAGGGCCTCAAGTGAGTCTGAGTGCAGGTAGCTCAGGCACTACGGTAGGTCGGTAGAGTAGGAGACAGCAGGGGAAGAGGCGGACGGGGGTTAGGTAGGGTCGTAGTCTCAGAAAAGGTTACTCAGTTGAGAAGTGTATGATACAAGTATTCCCCTAATTTTTCATACATCTCTCTCCTTAAGTTACTGTTAATATTGAACTCTTTATGAATAAAAACTCTTTGTAGTGATGAGTCAAAAGCTCTTTCCACCCCGTAAAAAAGAGAGGACATCCTCTAAGAGGATGAGAAGAAATGGATGAAATTTTATGTGTAAGACGACCATAGGAAGTGTACCTTGTTGGTTGGACATTCAATTAGAGTCCTCTTCGAACCGTTGTCACACGTGGCTACCATACAGTCTAGACCGAGGTCCGTCGTGAGTACCCTCTCAGACCCCTACTAAGATTTCCACTTTTGCAATGACAATAATAAAATGTCATTGAACCCTCAGGATATTGAAGTCGACAGTAGAATGCTAAGACGGGAAAGTTCTACTTTAGGTTACTCACAAGGGAAGACGAAGGGTTCACTCACATATACATCCAGAACCTTAATTGCGTCGGTAGAGAATAAGAAGAGTCCAACCCGGATGAGCCCCTACTTGTTCAGGGAGTCCGACTCAGAGAGCACCTACGGGAGAGGTTCGTAGACCGGCACTTTGAAAGGATACCATCCGGTATGGGACACTCGACTTGTAGGGTCTTCTTCCTAGAATTCTCGGTCACTTAATCTAACCGTCCTCAGTGTGTCACCCTTACCTGTTTGCACTACAGTCCCTTTCTCGTGATCCCGATAAAGAGGTCTCCCTTCTTATTCTCTTGATGATTCATTCTCACTTGAACTTTTGTACCGTTTCCTTTGGTACTAATCAAAATGAAAATTAAAAACTGTGTAATTCCCTTACGACTTCGTCGTAAGACCCCTCTTCTCTCCTACCGGAGAGGTCGTCATGAGAGTACAGACATTGACCCAATGTCACTCTGGTCAGACGTGTCTCCTTAGACCAGTCTCAATAGTAAAGGAACTTAAAAATTAAACAGGAAACCCGATGTTTCGTCATATAGATTAATAAATTCCTATATGTATTACCCTTCCTTTTGAAGTTTCGTCTTCCCCTCCTCGTCCCCCTACTTTATACCATAACCCCAACATTACTATTACTACAAAAGTTTACATATAAATAATTAAAATTCCAGGACCTCTCTTTCTATACTAACACTACTCTCTGTCGAAACCTTAGTCTGTAGGAAGACCTGTAAATCTTTTATTTTGATAACTAGAACACCAAATACCCCTACAGTTACCAAAAAGTCGGTACCGATTTTGACACCCCAATGGGTGACGATACCGTCGGTTCTACAATGAACTACCATTCAAGAAAGTAACTTCCTGGTTGAGACAGAGGTACAATAGAGGTTCAGTAAGTTGTGGACCTACTGTGGTTCTGATTAGTTCATTAATCAGAAGTCATACTGTGACCGAAAGTGATTTTCACTCGGTCAAGTCTTCTAGGTTCAAGACCGACTGACCCTCTAGTGGGACACTACTCATTTTTTGTACCCGAAACCTCAATCTGGACTAAAGATAAGGTACATTCGGGGTTCTACCGACTCCCTACCTTACGGTCAATGAATCTTAGAGACGTAGTCTCAAGTAGACATTTCACCCCTTTAACAGTAGTGATTAAGTATCCCAACATACTGTAGCTTCACTTTATTATGTATTTGGAGGATAATGTATCTTCCCCAGGGGTCCCTTATAATTGACGGAAGAAAAGAAAGGAAAAAAAAAAAGGGAAAAAACATAACTCACTGAAGTGCAAGTGAAAAGTGAAAGTACGTAACCTCTTCCTTTACCGTTGGGTGAAGTCACAAGAACGGACCTCTTAGGGTCCCTGTCCCTTCGGACCACCCGACGGCAGATACCCCAGCGTGTCTCAGTCTGTGCTGACTTCGCTGAATCGTCGTCGTCGTCGTCGTCGTCGTTGTGACTTAATCGTCTACCATCAGTGAAGGTCTAGAAGTTTTTATATTCGGTACAAAATAATTAAAAGTATAAAGTTATATGACAGTTACAAGTCATATACAAAACTTGATTTTCTTAAGTTTAAAGTTGAAAGGAATTCCAGTATATACGAAAGTCATTCGAATAGAGACTTATATTGTGGAGTAAAACAGGAACATTTCCACACTTCCCTTATTTTTTGTAGTTTCGTAAATTTACACTTTATTTGTCTTCTATATAGTTATCATCGTATAACAACAACAAATCAACGATTCAACACAGGTTGAGAAACACTGGGATACCTGACGTCGGGTGGTGGGGGAGTGGACAGACATCTTAAAAGGTCCGTTCTTATACCCTCACCAAACGATATAGGAAGAGGTCCCGTAGAAGGGCCCGGTCCCTAGTTTGGACACAGAGGACGTGACCGTCCACCTAAGAGATGGTGACTCGGTGTTCCCTTACAATCAGATATATGTCAATTTGATGGATGATCAATAACTCCTTGATATCACTTCTTCACTACACCCTACTCCAGTAGTACCGGAAATTCCTTTCACGGGTTTAAATAAGAAAGTCGGTAGGATTATCTACGGTCACGGGTTCAATGGTCTAACCAAAGTCTATAAAATAAAAAAAACGGTATGGTACGTCGTACATCCTAGATTCAAGGGTCTAACCCTTAGTTTGGATACGGAGGATGTCACCTTCACACCTCAGAGTTGGTGGCTTGGCGGTCCCTTAAGGGAGTCTAACCACATTAAAGTAACACAACCACAATTTTTTACTGTAGTCGTTTAGTCTGGTCAATCCAAATGTTCAAAAAAAGAAGAATATGAAAAAAAGAGACTAGACCATCAATTACGTCAATCCACATATTTAAGTCTGAGTCGGGGATTCAAGTCGACACGAAAGGTACTTGGGGAATGTCACACAACTGATACATTATTAAATCATCCTCTATAAATTCGATGAGAATTTTTTTTTTTTTGGGATCCGACGGTTGTTAAGTAATTGAACCTCAAATGACGATATACCATTAAGAACGACATCTTTAATTGGCAAGAATGGTGGAAATTTTACCATTGAAGGTTGAATGAAAAAAGATCCACTTTAAGTTCGATTTCCGGACTACCCTGGGAAAAGTTTCCTCTAGATACCTGGTTATAACCTCGCTTAATTTCGTCTTCCGTAATACATATGATGTGTCTCGTGTTAGTTTGATATTAACTCTTAATATAAAATAGAAGGGTCGGTTGTGTCGAGACTTGAACACACGTCATTTGTACGAACAATTACACTATAAAATTTTGTACTTCGTACTATACGAAACTATACAGTTATGTTACCACTAAAACTTTATATTTAGAGATAAAATTATACTTTTGTAAACAATATTCTTTACGGTCATTAATAGTCTCGAAATTATTAAGATAGTACATAAAAAAATTATACATACATTTTCACTATTCCGAACATGGAGAACAATTGAATAATACGTTGAAAAAAAGAATGTTCTTATATAAAAGGATATTAATCGTCTACTTCAAAATAGAAAAATCATTCTTCTTCTAAAGAAGTGTGTCGAAATGAAAACAAAACGAAAACAAAAAGTCTGTCTAAGTCGACCTACAAAGATCTAATGGACAGATGTTCGAAAACGTTATTACGATAAACACGGAAAAACATTTTAATACTAAATTCTTTCACTGTAAAGACTATCAAAGGAGAAATTACAAATCTTGTCCTTATCCATTCTACTTTAGTTTTAGATGTCCTAGTCGAGTAATCCGTGTCCTTTTCTTAGATTGTTTAGGTTGTAGGAAAACACTATTTTTTGTGAGTTGTTTGATCCTTATCTTCCCTTAAGAAATTGGACTATTTCGCATGGATACTTTTTGGGTCTCGATTATAGCATGAGTTCCTACTTTCTGACTGTCTAAGAGGGGACTTTAGTCCCTGTTCTGTCTCTACATGTGAGTACGGTAAAGATAAGTCGAACATGACCTTCCAGATCTACCCCATTAATCCGTTCTTTTACTTTATTTTCTGTAGGTATAATCTTTCTCTACATTTTGATAGAGACAAACGTCTACCATATTAGAATATGTATCTTTTACGCTTTCTTATTAGATTCTTTTGTAATCTAGATTATGTACTCAAGTAGTCAACGTCCTAATGTAAGTTTTTAACTAACATGACCATGTGTCATAGTTACTTATTTCGTTTTTACTATAATTCTTTTGTTAAGAAATTTTTCACATCTTATCCTTATCTTACTCTCAAGTCTTCATTACGAATAACTCAAAACTTTTTCCACGATTCTGTTAAGTCAACTCTTTTTATCAGAAAAGTAGTTTACCACGACTTTGTTGACCTATAGGTGTACGTTTTCTTATTTCAACCTGAGGGATGGAGTATCGTGTATATTTTGAATAGAGTTTTACCTGGTTTATGGGTCTATATTTTCGTTTGTGACATTGTGAAAATCTACTTTAGTGTCCACATTTAGAAGGACTGGAAGCTAATCCGTTACCGAAGACTTTATTTACTGTGGTTTCGTTCGTTGTTTTCCTTCTTTTATCTATTTGACCTATAGTAGTCCTAATTTTGGAAGACACGAAAATTCTTATGGTAGTTCTTCCGTTTTCTGTTCGGTGTCTTTCTCTTTTACAACGTTTGACATATAGTCCATTCTCTTCTTGAACTTATCTATCTCTTGATAACATAAGTTATTTTTCAGTTTCTCGGATTAAATTTTTTTTCCTATCTCCTAGCCTTAACTGTCAAGAGTTTTCTTCTATATGTTTTCCGGTGACTCGTGTACTTTTCTACCAATTGTGTGCAGTCGATAGTCCCTTTATCTTCAGTTTAGATGTTACTCTATCGTGAAGTCGCAGTGGACCTATCGATAACACTTTTTTATCATTCACAACCACTTTTACACCTCTTTAACCTTGGGAGTATTTGACGACCATCTTTATATTTTACCATACCGACGAACCTCTTTATCAAACCGTCAAGGAGTTTACCAATTTGTATCTTAATGGTATAATAGGGACCACGTCCCACTCCGAAGGGACCACCGAGTCTGTCATGTCACAGACGGACGTTACACCCTCTGGACCCAAGCTAGGGACCCAGTCCTTCTAGGAGACCTCTTCCTTTACCGTTGGGTAAGGTCATGGAAACGGACCTTTTAGGGTACCTGCCTCCTCGGACCATACGATATCAGGTACCCCAACGTTTCTCAACCTGTACAGACTCGTTGGAGTGAAAGTGGTATAATAGGTCATTAAGGTGAGAATCGATATCTTTTTTTACTTTTACGTAGGTGTGTTGAACATTTGTCTACAAATATCACCATAATAAGTATTGTCGGTCTTTATTTTTGTTCAGTTTATGGGTAGTATAATTGTTTTACACCGTATAGGTCTGTTACCTTATAATAAGTCGTTAATTTTTCTTTGACCCATGACTATGTATGGTACTGTACCTATTTGAAGTTCACTTTCTTCGGTCCGTCCTTTGCGGTGCATAACACACTAAACTAAACATACTTTACAGGTCTTAACAATTTAGAGATATACCTCTTTCATCTAATCCCGACCCCCTACAACCCCTCTTCACCCTCACTGACGATTGTTTAAACCTCAAAACCCCTCCCTCTACTACTTTTACAATATCTTAACTAAAACACCAGTACCTCCATGATGAGACACCGATATGATTTTTGATGACTTAACACGTGAAACACACTTAACATACCCCACTCTTAACAAATAGTTCAACATGTTTATTTTGAAATAAAAAGAGGAACTTCCTTTTTACGAATACAACTCCCTATATTTAATTTGGAAGACACTCTGACACGAGTATAAGACCGTATACTTTGATTAAGACGACAGTTTTATTCGTCCATTCTATGAACCCTGTATACCGTCAACTCTTTTATAGATACGATAAACTTTTCCTAGTTTCAACTAATTCCGAACCAGAGTTGACGGTTGTAGGCGACCTAGTACCTTTTTCGTTCTCTCAAGGTCTTTTTGTAGATAAAGACGAAATAACTGATACGATTTCGGAAACTGACACACCTAGTGTTATTTGATACCTGTTAAGACTTTCTCTACCCTTATGGTCTGGTGGACTGGACGGAAACTCTTTAGACATACGTCCAGTCCTTCGTTGTCAATCTTGACCTGTACCTTGTTGTCTGACCAAGGTTTATCCTTTTCCTCATACAGTTCCGACATATAACAGTGGGACGAATAAATTGAAGATACGTTTCATGTAGTGTTCTTTGCGACCTGACCTTCTTTGTGTTCGACCTTAGTTCTAATGGTCCTCTTTATAGTTATTGGAGTCTATACGTCTACTGTGGTGGGAATACCGTCTTTCACTTCTCCTCGGTTTTTCGGAGAACTACTTTCACTTTCTCCTCTCACTTTTTCAACCGAATTTCGAGTTGTAAGTCTTTTGATTCTAGTACCGTAGACCAGGGTAGTGAAGTACCCTTTATCTACCCCTTTGTTACTTTTGTCACCGACTGAAATAAAAAGACCCGAGGTTTTAGTGACGTCTACCGCTAACGTCGGTACTTTAATTTTCTGCGAATGAGGAACTTTCTTTTCACTACTGGTTGGATCTATCGTATAAGTTTTCGTCTCTGTATTGAAACGGCTGATTCCAGGCAGATCGGTTCCGATACCAAAAAGGACACCAGTACATACCTACACTCTCAACCTGACACTTCTTCCGACTCACGACTTCTTAACTACGAAAACTTGACACCACAACCTCTTCTGAGAACTCTCAGGGAACCTGACGTTCCTCTAGGTTGGTCAGGTAAGACTTCCTCTAGTCGGGACCCTAAAGAAACCTTC
>SJYO01052474.1:27091028-27199232 GCA_006410555.1 Capra ibex
CTGAACTACCTGCACTCAGACTCACTTGAGACCCTCTACCACTACCTGTCCCTCCGGACCGTACGACACTAAGTACCCCAGCGTTTCTCAGGTTGTGCTGACTCGCTGACTTGACTCTCTAGTTATTAGATATTCATTCATTTCTGTATAGACAATACCGTCAAAAAAAATTTTAATGTTGTAACTAAAATTATATTAGTCAATCCTCTATTACGAACACAACTTATAAGTAACCTTCCTGACTACGACTTCGACTTCGAAGTTATGAAACCGGCGGACTACACTTCTCGACTGAGTGACCTTTTCTGACACTACGACCCTTTCTGTCTTCTGTCCTTCTCCTCTGTCGTCTCCTGCTCTACTAACCTACCGTAGTGGTTGAGTTACTCAAACTCGTTCGAGACCGTCTACCACTTCCTGTCCCTTCGGACCGTACGACGTCAGGTACCCCAGTGTCTCTCAGCCTGTGCTGACTCGTTGACTTGTAGTTGTTGCAACACAACGCAACTAAGGTGAACGTCAGACCTTCTCGTGAGTCTACTGTACCCTTGATCCCTTGATCCCACCCTCCCCTTGGGTGATTCTATTATATCGTTGACCAAACCCGAAATTCACTATTTCGCCATCCTAACTTCTCCTCCTAGATCACGATCTTTTCCTTTGCAGTCATTCAAACTCATTTCCATCTATCTTTGTGACGTAACCGAGAGTCATTGTTCAGTATATGATTTCGTATGGCCACCTTAGATCTTTTTGCCATGACTACTTGGATAGACGTTCTGGTTTACACCTCTTGTCAGCACCCCTGTGTCGCCCCCTTCCTCTCCTACCCCGTTTAACTCTCTCATCATGACTGTATATACATACACACACATTTTATCTGTCGATCACCCTTCAATGACATATCGTGTCCTTCGAGCCGAGTCACGAAACACTACTGATTGTCCACCCTACCCCCCTCCAAGTTCTCCCTCACCTCTATATATATATATATATATATATATATGTGTGTGTGTGTATATACTGACTAGACACAACATGTCGTCTTTGGTTGTGTTGTAACATTTCGTTAATAGGAGGTCAATTTCGACAGGTCGTTCCTAAAGTCATCATTTCCACCACCACCATCCTAGACCCATACCTACCTATCTAATGTTAATGTTCGTAAATCGGAACTCGATGTAAACACTTAGGGACCAGATTTAGAAAACTATCCGAATTACGAGTGTAGAAGGTCTAAAAAGATGGTAAAAACCGGAGGAGGTCTGTTTTGACCATAAAGGTCAATAGGAACAGGATCTGAGTACTCTGTGATCTTCAAGAAGACTCTTCGTCACACTAACGAAGATGGTGTATGATCGAGAAAGGAAAAGGTGTTTGACTCCTGTTATTGGGTGTCGTACCAATATGTCCCAGGTTCTCTTACATTCTCGGACTACAGATCATCTACAATTTTTTGTGATCAAAAAGAAAAAAAAAAAAAACGTTATGAGAAAAGTTATTATTAAACGAACTTTAAATGTAATTTCTATTACTATAAAATAGAGACTCTATAAAAAGTTACAAAACCTATGTAAACCTTCTGAGGAGTTCCTAGGTACGGAGAGTCCGTTCAGTATCTACATAGACGAGGTATTCCTCTCAACATTTCACCAATATCTCTTCTCTGGTTTTAATAGTAATCCGGTCGAGACTGAAATGTCTTCTCTTTTATACAGAGTGTTTCTATTTACTGAACGGATTTCACTGTTCTACATGATGGCTTTAAACTAGTCGTAAGTTTTTGGGTCCTATGAAATATTTTAAACCCTTCTAGAGACTAAATATTTTGGAGGGAATGGTACCCAACAATCCCAATGGTGATTGGGTTTACTCCGGAAAAACTCTTAATCTCTTTTCATGAGTATCCATGAAGACAGTTTTTTAACAGTAGTTTATACATTTAATCTTGTTATGTGAATAGCAGATTACCTTTTTCAGTATTATAATTAGTATTGTATTTATAATTAACATAATTTATGGATAAGATTATGTACAAGTTACAAACACGAAACTAATCGAGGGGTCATCTACGTTACGTCTTAAACGTATCGGTACGTCCATCGATCAGAATAGAAAACATATCTAATCAGAAGAAATGTTACCGAATGTAAACCACTAACATAACCTTTATATAACTGGTCTGAACTTAAGATGACCTTTCCTAGGTCACTCTTTTCGACGGACAAGACTTCTTTATATACAATCAGTGGCCGTCGATTAGATTATTGAAGGATAAAGGTTAAAAGAAAATCAGGATTGTGAGTAAGAATTAAAATGAATTAATTGTTCTTTATGTTTTGTGTCTCAATTCAGGATTGACCTTCGAAGGACCACCGAGTTTGTCATTTCTTAGACGGACGATACGTCCTCTAGGGACCCAGCCCTTATATGGGACCTCTTCACTTACCCATGGGTGACGTCATAAGAACGGACCTCTTAGAGAACCTGTCTCCTCGACCCACCCGATGTCAGATATCCCAGTGTTTCTCAGTCTGTGCTGACTCACTGACTTATTGTTCTTGGTTTATTAAATTATCCCCATTAACACGACACAGTCATGTGTGACGAGACGCCAGGAGTCTACAAGTTAAGACAAAGGACACCCGGAATGACGCGTCAAACCCTTAGTTGAGATATGTGACAGGGTAGGGTAGTTGGAAAAAAATGCAGGTAGTAAAGTCTCCCTTGTATCGGTATTAAAAGAAGATGTGTACGGAGTCATGAGGTGTTCGTTTGTGTTTGACTACCGCTATGAATATAAATAAAAACGTTACGGAACCTATTTTTGGTAAATTTGTTACAGTTCATTCCACAATAAGAGTATTTTTGTAGAAGGAAGTTTTGTTTACATAAAAATAAAAGGTATTTTCAATTGTAATGTACGATTGTGTCAATTAGTGTTGTGTTTTGTTATAGTTCTTCTGAGTGTCTCATTCTGGTCTATTACTCGACATAGTAATTTGATTTATTAATGTGTCTTGATCTTTTGACTGAGTCATCATTTTATATTTTTAGATGTTAATATTTATATTTAAACCAGGTACCTCTGTGATCTCGTCATAAATGTCCTTCATAATCTAATAAAGATGTAATCCACTGATGACGTCAACATTTGACAACTTATAGTATCCCTTGTCCCACAAAATAAATGTCATATGATATAATTTTCAATATAAAGATCGTTTGGACTACTAACGATGTTTATGTCGATTTTTAAACTGTGATTTTTGTTTGCACAAAAGACAAACCCTAAGATCAACCCTTAAGGATCATAGGCATTTGACTTTAAAAGACAATTTTAGTTATACTTTTTTTCTATGGTGTTAAGGTAAGAATCTTTATGACATTTAAAGTTAGTAAAATCAAATTTGTGTTATTCACTTAATGTTCTTCAAAACGTTTTTTCCGTGTGTAACAATTACTACATTTAAACCGTCGTCTTAGGATGTAGTACCATCATTGACAGTCCACTACACTTCATTTGTCTATTGTCTTCCCTTGACTAAAAGGTCAGATTAAAATCTTTCTCCTTTCGTCACGAGTGTACACCTGGGAAGAGTGGGGAAAGGTACAGTTTGATTTCTGAGATTTGAGAGTCGATACAAAGGTAGTCGGTTACGGCGCGGTAATGACAGGTCTCTCCACCTGCCCAAGAGAAGGACGGAACACGAGTGTTCCGACTCCTGACGAAACATCTCTTTGACTATGACGAGGACCTCTTCTCTCCACCATTCTTTGTCCTTTGAGTCACTTCTGTATGTAAACATTTTTCTTCCGTACAAACGTCAGTAGGAAACGGTGGCAGGTTCCTTCGCTTCGAGTGACACACTTCCCGAGACAATATTAACCGCCTCCATGTGGTAGGTATAATTGCAGAGGAAGACTAATTTAAAATTTCATCGAGATGCTAATCGGTTGGGAATGTCTGGATCTTGTAACCGGGTATATGTAAACGGTTACCATTCGTGAGGTAAGGATGGGTTTGCAGTACCTTAGTTAGTCTTCCACTACACTATTCCAAGATTATGACTAAATAGTTGAACACACATTCGGGAAACCGTGAGCTGAGAACATAGGGTGACTCAATAAGTAAGAGGTAAGAGGTCAACAATGCTTTGGAGTCCTGACGTGACAGTCGTGTTCTTAAGTTCCCCTTACGTCCGGAAAGTGTCCTGGGTAACAAATGGGTCATAAGAAGTGTGAGATGGTCAGGTCCGTCAGGATACAGGACGAAACACGTTTCCTCTCGTACACAGGACGAGACCAAAGTCTCTGTGTGTCTTCTTATTTCTCAACGAGAAAAAGTCTACGGTTGAACCCCTACCACTTCACCCCGTTCCGTCAACGTTTCTGACACTCGATTACCGACCGTGGTGTCATCTTTTGGTAATCCTGGTGTACAGAATCATTTACGTAAACACTTTGAACCTACATCCAAATCAGAGGTCTTTCGTTAAAGTTTACTGTCCGAACCATGTATGTTGAGTGGAACGGACTTACTCTGAAAATTGTTCCCGAGGAGACTTCACACACACGTGTTCCCAAAGGGACGAGAGACTGGTCGACAACATCCGACCTCGAAACTTCTACCTGGGAAATATTCCGGGAAGGTATATGTCTAGTCTTTCAATCTTCCCTCGGATACTAAAGACGTAAGTGGATTCGAAGAGGGTGATCCCGTACGTGTTTCAAGGGATAACAGAAAGATCGGGAACAAAGATATTATTTTCGAAGGTTTAATAGGAGTCGTAACTCTGAATAGAAAGGTCTACACAATACGAGAAAGAACTAACATACTCACAGAGAGAGAGAGAAAAAATTTTTCATGGGAGTCTTGATCGATGAAGAATTCAAATCTTTTACTTAAACCGAACTATTTTTTCGCTTGTTAACTTAAGATAGAAGACTGACGAGAAACTCCCATACGTCTTGAACTTACGATCTTACTTTACAAATAAAACGACCTATTTAATCAACCACGAAGATGATTTCTATAAAAAAGTCTTAATATGATTCAGAGTGTTTTCCCGTGTGTTACTTTGACTTTTCAAAACTAGGTAGTTAAAAGACCTTCTATTTGAAATTTACAAATAACAAATATCAAGGTAAAGATACCTAACGTTTACCTTATATTAAGTCGAACTTTTGAAGTACAATTACAATAGTTACACAAGAAAAACTATGTGTTGTTTTACTAAAACCATCGGGGATCTTTCATTGTCCACGAGATTGTCCTTTTCGAACTCAACGACAGAACAATGAATGTTACAGCCGTTTCTGAGGACCGGAGTAGTTTAACTAGTAGAACCGATGGACCATGTGTAGGTACCTTAAAAGAAAAAGTTCAACCACGTATTCCCAGCAGTCTCGTGTCTTTCAAGGTCGACAGTGAGGAGGTACGGACCTTCGTTTACCTTCCCTGTTTCTGAGGTAAGTCTACGTAGTTTGTAAGTGTAAACCTTGAGTGTCTCGTACACCGGAACTTTTAAACCATCATTCTTGTGACTTTAAAAATTATATAACAGAGTAGTGAAATAACAGGTACCTTGATACCAAATTAGACTTTGTGACACCGTACAAGTGTTATAATCATTACTCTGTGAAATATCTTTAATTCATAAACCAATATGTAAAGCAAAACAATATAATACCTTACCCAACCGTTATTTAGTTTTATTAGACTGACTCCAATATATTATTATATATAATATTTTACTCATAGATTCATAGTATATATTATACGTGTACGTAAAACCAAATGTTGTCTTTGGACCTTTCTAGTTAACCTATGTCTAAAGATAAAGACCATTTATTTTTACTATAGTACTATAGTTAAAATGAGGTTAGGGTACTTCAGTCACCGACTCCTTACAGAGGAACCAATCTTGGACGTTTTTAGGTCCAAGATTTTGTGACTGAGTAGTGTGTTTCACAAGAGTCACATCTTACGTTCTCGTTTACGGACACTGGGACGTGGGTAGAAGACAGAAGTTGTCCTCGAGATTCACCTTTTTTTTGTGGGTTTGATAAGACACAATTAGTACAGGTACTCTTCGTTATTAGATGGGACCGACTTACTAAGTGGTACCCAGGTTTAATAATCCAATCATGTTTCTATTGTCTTTATATGTGTGTGGGTCTCGTACAGTCCACACTTCTCTAAATTCCACACCGTGAATGAGTAGTACTTGTTAGTACCCGGGTAGGGACCACCGTCGAAGAAGAAACTATTATGAATATTCAAGTTTTCAAAATGATTACCCCGACAGTCCTAAACCGGTAAACCCTGTGACTTTCACGGCGTGAAGTTCATGTATTAGTAGGATGTTCTTCTCCATTTTAGTCACAAAATTTTTCACAGTATGACCCACCACTCATCTACTTAACTCCTTTTAGTCACTGATGTCCTTGCGTTATTTTAGTTTAGTGTACGACTCACGTCCTCACCCATGTCGGGTAAGTAACGTGGTATCACGCTGCTTGATCCAAAACAAAAAAAAAAAAAATGAGTTGAGGACTGATAGATGTTCTGTGGTTAAACTTAAGAAACAGTTATTAATAAAGATACTTTTAGTCCTTAACGTCCTTCCGCTACTTTGGTTCAGTGTGTGCCTCGCATCGTCAGCAGCATCGGGCAGGCAGTAGTACCTTCCCTCTTTAGCGGTACTGTGGTGTAGACGGCACATGCCTGCACCGGAGAAAAAGTAAGATTTTATTAGGAACAACCACCTGAAATATAACCGTCAGTTTAGTACTTGTCTCTACACCGACACAAGTATTTTAATTTGAATGTTTTAAACGACATTTTTAACGTAGTTAAGTCAAGTCAAGTCAGCGAGTCAGCACAGGCTGAGACGCTGGGGTACTTAGCGTCGTACGGTCCGGAGGGACAGGTAGTGGTTGAGGGCCTCAAGTGAGTCTGAGTACAGGTAGTTCAGTCACTACGGTAGGTAGGTAGAGTAGGAGACAAAAGGGGAAAAGGAGGACGGGGGTTAGGGAGGGTCGTAGTCTCAGAAAAGGTTACTCAGTTGAGAAGCGTACTCCACCGGTTTCATGACCTCGAAGTCGAAATCGTAGTAAGGAAGGCTTCTTGTGAGTCCTGTCTAGAGGAAATCTTACCTGACCAACCGAGAGGAACGTCAGGTTCCCTGAGAGTTCTCAGAAGAGGTTGTGGTGTCAAGTTTACGTAGTTAAGAAGTCACGAGTCGGAAGAAGTGTTAGGTTGAGAGTGTAGGTATGTACTGGTGACCTTTTTGGTATCGGAACTGATCTGCCTGGAAACAACCGTTTCATTACAGAGACGAAAACTTATACGATAGATCCAACCAGTAATGAAAGGAGGGTTCCTCATTCGCAGAAAATTAAAGTACCGACGTCAGTGGTAGACGTCACTAAAACCTCGGGGGGTTTTATTTCAGACTGTGACAAAGGTGACAAAGGGATAGAGAAAGGGTACTTCACTACCCTGGTCTACGGTACTAGAAGCAAAAGACTTACAACTCGACATTCGGTTGAAAAAGTGAGAGGAGAAAGTGAAAGTAGTTCTTCGAAAACATAAGGAGAAGTAAAAGACGGTATTCCCACCACAGTAGCCGTATAGACTCCAATAACTATAAAGAGGGTCGTTAGAACTAAGGTCGAACACGAAGAAGGTCGGGTCGTAAAGAGTACTACATGAGACGTATATTCAATTTATTCGTCCCACTGTCATTTGTCGGAACTGTATAAGGAAAAGGATAAACCTTGGTCAGACAACAAGGTACAGGTCAAGATTGACAACGAAGGACTGGAGGTACTTAGTAATATAACATATGGACATTGGATATTATAACATTTAGTAGACATAAACTCCATTTTTTCTCTTGCTATCGTAACTGAAGAAGTTTATCGTCGTAATAAGTCCAAGTTGATTCCCTTCTTATACTAACGTACTGTGTCACACCCTTCACGACCGTTCCTCCTACCTCTGTACCCAAGGTGAGATCGGGGTCAAGCCTAGGAACGAATTTACTGGTTTGGTTCAACGTACTGTAATTGCAAGAATTTGAAGACTAGGAGTCAAAGGATTTCACCGAATATGTATATGTCCTTAGACTAAATACTGACTTCATCATAACGACCAGATATTTACTACGACCTTGTTACCGTTAAGTGCACTTTGTTATTTTGACCTGAGAACTGAGTGTTTTATATTATACTTTGTAGTTAAAGTCCGTCTTGATCTTTTGTAAATCTTTTGTTACATAAACGTAGTAGTTAAAATATTCACAACCAGTTGGTTTATCAGATCGCTTATGACTTAGAAGAATATATACGATATACAAAATGGTCAAAGTCTTAATTTCACTTTGTAAATTTGGTAGATTTTATACTAAATTAAAAAAAGACTAATTCAGGAGACTTAAAGTGTATGGAATGAGTAGTAATAATCGTAGAAAATCAGAAAATGTCCTCGGTATGTTATTAAATACTTGATACGACATTATTGTCCTTATTAATAACTGTTTCTTAAGTTTGACATCTATTAGTTCTCAAATCATTTTTGTTGGGATTAAGTAACGTGACGTACAAAAGTTTCGTCAAGAAGTGACTTGTTGGGGGACATGTAGTCATCTCCTGTCATTTGAACAAAAATGACCATCCATTATAAAAAGGGTAAAATGAGTCCTCTTCTGTTCCATATGTGACCGGATTTTTGTGCTCTTAATCCTAATTATTTTAATAAACAAAAATGAGACAAATAAAAGTTGAATTCAAAATAGTCGTTGACGAAACCTCATTTCCTCTTTAAAAACTGAAGGACACACACATCTTTAGTTCCTACCACCTCAAATCACTACCGATTAACAAATTACTAAGATATTCTAAAATTTTTTACTTTTATTGTACATTCCATTTTAAATAATAAACCCATTAAACGGAGTTAAATATTCTTTAGTCTAAGGAAGAAATTTAAAGATCCTCTCTAGAAATTTGACCGTATATAAATTTTTCTACTTTACAAATAGTAAATTTGATATAGGTATGGACACATCGAAGATCCTATTTTAGAACGTAATATTCAAAAAGGAGCAATCTGTCTGTAAACACAAGAAGTCGGTATTCTCACTGGAATTTTGAGAGTGTTAAATATCCGAGTAGAAATAAACCGGTCATTTGTTTAAGTAGAAGACGGACCTCCTAATTTTTTGTTTCTACTAAGATCTAAAATTATTTTACAGATTCAGTCTGACACTTTGTTTCAATTGTCCAACGGCATCTTTTAAGTTGAGTTTAAAAAGAAACTTAGAGTTTTAAATGAGAATTTTATGGGATTGTTCAAAACAAATTTTTTACGTTCGTCTTCATATACCTGACTGAAGTAAGTACTAACGTTAAGATTAAGGGATTCGTCATATTATTTATGAATTGAATTAAAGTTGGATGAAAATAAATTTTGACAGTGAGTTGTTAAAGTCTGGACTCTATAACGTAATTGATCTGGGTTATTATCCGTTCCACGTTGAAGTTATAATCAAGTAATCAACTTTTTTTATGACCTGAAAACCCATCAACACGGAACTATGGATGGGATGTTTCTTTCACGGTTTTCACTGGACTCCCTGAATGGTACAAAACTGGTAGACCTTCGTACTGGTGGTCGACCCGCAATACCAGGGTATAGTAGGAGGTCTTTAGGAACTACCACACCTCTTCGCCTACGACCCACTACTACTTAAGTAACGAGACTATTATTGGGATGTATAAGTTTCTCTCCTATCTTTCTCGGAACCGTACACTGACATTTGTAAATTCTTTGTCAATGTCCAATTACCAGTACAATCAGAAATATAAAAATCTAACACAGACATTTATTATTACACTAATAATATCGGTTACAATACCTGGGTAGGATATACGGTCCAAGTCACGATTCGTAAAAGGAGGAAATAAGGAGTCTCGTCATGATACTCTTTTCCTTACACTCGAAGTGAAGTATGTATTAATTTGTTCGACTTCTTCAAAAGTGGAATTCAATAGTGTGTCAATAGTGAAGATCCTCCTCTGAATTGTTTTACCGAACACCTGACACAGAGGGTGTGATCTATCTTGTTAGGTCTTTAAGACGTAAAGAATTTGAAGTATTCAGGGTTACCGTCACGGTTTAAAGTGTGGATGACCGTTATCCTATGAATATAGAACTGACGGAGATGGTCTCTCCTTGATCCCCACACTCACTCCCTCACTTCAACGAGTCAGCACAGGCTGAGAAACGCTGGGGTACCTGACATCGTATGTTCCGAGGAGGTAGGTACCCTAAAAGGTCCGTTCCCATGACCTCACCCAACGGTAAAGTAAGAGGTCCTTGATCCCCACCGTGGAACGTTTACAAGGACGTCTTTGGCCTTTCGACCACGGTAACTTAATTAGTACTAAAGGTACGACGACGAATGGTTTTGGTACCGAGGAAGACGTTACCTTAGAGAATCTAGGGTAAGGATCCGGGGGTATCTCAGTAAACTTCATACCTTACAAAAAGTGAAAAAATTTCGAAATAGAAGTAAATAAGTAGTTCATTTTAAGATGAGTTAAATGAAAGAAAACCAATGTTAGAATAAACTATTCGTCTTTTGAAATTCAAGTATATAAGTCTAAACTTACTCATCCAACATGTATTAATTTACAAAAAGAGTAATTAACATCTACGAAACCTATCCTTTTCTAGAAAAAATTTTTTGTTAAAACAAATAAAGATCGACACGACCCAGAAACGACAAAACTCCCGAAGACAGATGGACGTCACTCACCCCCGAAGAGAGATCAATACCACGTGTCCGAAGAGTAAAATCACCGGAGAGAACACCTTCTGCCCGAGATCCCGAGCGCCCGAAGTCGTCAACACCGTGCACCCGAGTCAACAAACCCCGAGGGTCCGAGATGTCGTGTACGAGTTATCAACACCGTGTACCCGAATCGACGGGGAGTCGTGCACCTTAGAAGGTCTAGTCCCTAACTTGGACACGGAGGACGTAATCGTCCACCTAAGAAATGGTGACTCAGTGGTCCCTTCGGGTCCTTTTCTGGGACTTTCCTGAAGGTCAGATAGGACGTTGAAGTCAGTTATAGGGTGTAGTAAGGTTCATCTATTTTTAAGTAGGATAAAACATTTAGAAGTCTGCATGACCCCGTTCGAAACATCCATCGGTCGTAAATTAATAATAATAATAATAAAAAAACTATTCTAGTCGGAAAATAGATTGGTTGTGTGTCACGTTATAAATGTAAACAAGAGTTGGGTAAAAGCTAAAAACTCATTTTTATAGACGAAGGACATCATAATTCTTCGGGGAGAAATTCATACCGTACGAAAATCTACAGAGGACGTGGAGAACATAACCGTCAGTCTAAGAAATCGTGACACGGTGGACCCTTCGGGATTTTTTACATCGATAAGGTAAGAGGTTCCCTAGAAGGACGAGGTCCTTAACTTGGGTACAGAGGACGTAACGTTCGTCTGAGAAATGGTAGCCTCGGTGGTCTCTTCGGGAAAATCTACAGTGGTTGTATGTAGAACAAAGGACATATCTGTACGGAATCATAAAAGAAAAAATCAATTTATCTTGTCACTAAACCCGTACCCTCAATCCTTTGAGTAGACTTCCGTTCGAGACACTACCTGACCGGACTTTACCTTTACTTCCAGTTTTTTGTCGATGATTTCGTGAGTGACGAGAGTATCATCTCGATTTACGTCTGTCTTTCATAGCTTAGAAATCTTTAGACAGTGGTTTACTCGGGTCAAACGTCCCACTCTTGACACGACGTCTGGACCTCACTACAGTCACTCTGACCTGAACGATTACGACCACACAGGACCAAGACGTCCTTTGAACGAAACCACTTACTTTACCTCGGTGAATCTACCCATTCACCTACAAAACATAGATGAGTAGTACAACTTCGACTTTGAGGTTATGAAACCGGTGGACTACGCTTCTTGACTAAGTAGACTTTTCTGGGACTACGACCCTTTCTAACTTCCGTCCACCCCTCCCCCTGTTGTCTCCTACTCTACCAACCTACCGTAGTGGCTGAGCTACCTGTAATCAAACTCACCTGAGGCCCTCAACCACTACCTGTCCCTCCGGACCGCACGACGTCAAGTACCCCAACGTTTCTCACCCTGTACTGACTCGCTGACTTGACTTGACTTGTAGTCAAGACTTACCACTTAAACCAAGGACGTAGATGAGTCAACACGACTGACTCCCAAGAGGTCAGGGTCGTGTGCACTTTTGTGGTTCCTTACGACACTAAGGTGACGACGACACCGGCACTTGGACGGCAGTAGTCTAAACTGAGCACAGGTGGGCGCACCATAGACGGTCAGTGACTAAGTCCGTCTGGTGGGACAAAACCAAGACCGTTGTATTCGAACGTCAGTCAGAAGGGTCATCGAGAGACTGAATGGTACTACATCCTCCGTAACTACATCAGACGCGGAAGAGGTGAGTCCCTACTTTACGGTTGGGACCTAGAAAGGTGACCCTTGTGTCTTGTAAGTAGTATTTGTTCATTCGAGATCGTGATATGGAGGAAGGGTGGAGGAGTTTACCGTTTTATATCGACGTAAAACGTTCAAGTCACAGAAACTGAAAAATCGATTAAAAAGATACATAAAACGTGAGTTTCAAACTCTTGAACAATTCAAGGTAATAGACTGTATTAATTTACTCATATAACGAAGACAAGGTTCTACCTTTTTATAACAATTTAATGGATGTTCCGAAGATAATTATAATAAATTTTTCAACCAAAAGCAAAAAGAAGGTTTCAAGTTGTATCGAATGGTCCCTACTACCTTCTGCAAGACAAGAAAAGAGACAACGTAACGAAATCCCGACATCTTATCAGTGAGACGACATATAAACTGACTGAGTTCTCGACTCTTTCTTACAGTTCCTTTTTATATTTAGTAAAACAAATTCGGTGAGTTTATAAGTTGGTGTGTGTGTGTGTGTGTGTGTGTGTGTGTGTGAGTATGAGTATAAATGTGTACACTGAGTTGTTTCTATTCTGTGACTTATACTTATATAAACTGAATAAAAGGTTCTTAAGGAACTTAATTTCAACAAATCCCCTGAGGGGCTATGTAAATACAAGATATAAGATAAGGTCCTCCCTACCTTCTTCGTCCCTTTCGAACTATGGATCAAACTGAAACTCGTAACCCTGGGAAGGAGATACCACACACGAGAGGTACAAGAGATAGATTTAGAGTGTGACGTCGACCTCTATTTGACGTATACAACAACAAATCAACGATTCAGCACAAGCCGAGAAACACTGGGGTACCTGACATCGGACGGTCCAAGGAGGACAGGTACCTTAAAAGGTCCATTCTTATGATCTCACCAACGGTGAAGGAAGAGGTTCCCTAGAAGGGTTAGGTCCCTATTTTTGTGTAGAGGACGTAACCGTCTGTCTAAGAAATGGTGACTCAGTGGTCCCTTCGGGAATATATACGTATATCAAGAAATAAGTAATAAAACCCGAAGGGATCGTCGTCGTCGTCGTCACATAAGCTGATTTCTCAGGCGGACGTTACACTTTCTCTTACCGTTGGGTGAGGTCCTAAGAGTGGACCTCTTAGGGGTACCTGTCTCCTCAGACCACCCGATGGCAGGTACCCCAGCGTCTCAGTCTGTACTGACTCGTTGATTCGTGTCGTGTAAGTAATAAAATTATGAAGTAGTGTATTTATTAGGTGAACGATAAATAGATAAGACGTTAATCACTTATAAACGTAATAAAAGTAACAACGATAAAGTTTGAAACATCGTTACTTATCGGGAACATATAAAGAGTTATACGTGTATACACTCCCAAAGATATTTCGTAAACGTCAGTAACCACAAGTTAAAAACTGTCCGATTGTCTATTTTTCATCATATGACACCAAAACTAATCGTAAAAGAATTAATATCACGTTAACACTTAAAATTAATAAAGAAGAAACTACTAACGGAAAGGTATAAGTATAAAGTAAAGGTAATTAAACGTCCCCCAAACTACGGAATTTACATTTAGATGTCAGATGATTCTTTCAACGTTTACAGAAACAAGAGAAATTAGTTTATCTGTAAATATTGACTTAATGACAAAAAGGAATTCTAAAAACATATAATGTAAAAATAAATTCTTCAAGAAGAGATGGAAGTACAGGAGTTTTATGTAAAAGGTTACAAAAGAATGTCATCAATATTTTGATAAAGGTAAAATTCTTAAATTAGGTAGAACTCATTAAAGTCACAAACTCCATGCCATCTATACATTAAAATGAACAAAGGTGTACCTTTAACAGGGTCATAGTAAATGACTATGTCAGGTAGAAAGAAGTGGTTAAAAATTACAGTATAGATAGTGTATTGTTAAAGGTGTACGTGTACCATAGAGACCGACTAAACAGACAAAAAGTTGTAATAGTAAGGTATTTTCCAGAAAGTGTATATCAAGTTCTTTAAAGATAAGGAATGACAAGTCATAACGAAACTTATAAAAACCAAGAAATGAAAAGTTACGTCTAAAGTTTTAGTCATAGTTTGTGTTTTCGGACCGTACTCCATGTAGACACTATCTATAACAACTTATGTGTCTGTACGTTAAAGTAAAATTCTTATAAAAAGTGACCTATTTGGACTTATTTATGCAAAAATATCCTGTCACATGTGTGTGTGTGTGTTCGTGTGTTCGTGTGTGGGGATTTAAGGGGATCAATCCTACGATTGTCCTTTGTCAGTTTACAGAGAGAAAAATTTACCTAAGACAAAGTATTAACTATAAAAGTAAGACTAGTACTTAATGGGTCATATTCACTATATTTAAGAAAATCCATTAACATATTCCCCATTTAGTATAAATTCACTTTTAATACAACCTTTACCGATTATGTATACAATAAAAAATTGTCTCTTTTCGGTAGAATCGTTGTAGGAGAATTACGAAATATAAAGAAAGAATAGACAAAGACCTTCGACATGACACGTGAAAAGAAGGAACTTAACAAAGAATTGATGAGTCTATTCAAACCGACTTATTTGTACATACAGAGGGAGAGAAGTCCAAAATTCAAGTCCAAGATTTGGATTGGACAGGGAATGAGGAGGGTTTCGGGTTTTCTACGACTTACTCTTCCGTTTTTCAGTCCCTTAAACATTATTGATGTAGAAGATACAACATTCGACCTCTTTTCTTTCTCTTTCTTAACGTTAGAGTTCCAAACAATTGAGAGGACCCGAAAAGGTCCCGAAAGACTTAAGAAGGCTCTATGAGGAAGTCTTTAACCGGGACGAAGAGGTCGTTGGGTCCCTTCATTCTCCGACCATATCCTTATTTTTGATTCTAGTACCAGGGTAATGAAGTACCGTTTATCTACCCCTTTGTTACCTTTGTCATTGTCTGAAATAAAAGGACCCGAGGTTATAGTGACGTCTACCACTGACTTCCGTACTTTAATTTTCTACGAATGAGGAACCTTCTTTTCGATACTGTTTATATCTGTCATATAATTTTCCGTCTCCGTGGTGAAACGGCTGTTACTAAACTAATCAGTTTCGATATCAAAAAGGTCTTCAGTACATACTTACACTCTCAACCTGGTATTTCTTCTGACTCGCAATTTCTTCACTACGAAAGCTTGACACCACCATCTCCTCTGAAAACTCTCAGGGAACACGACCCGACCTTCTTCGTGTTCGACCTTAGTTCTAACGGTCCTCTTTATAGTTATTGGAGTCTATTCGTCTACTGTGGTGGTAATACCGTCTTTCACTTCTCTTTGATTTTTCGGAGAACAACTTTCATTTCTCCTCTCACTTTTTCAACCGACTTTCGAGTTGTAAATCTTTTACTTCTAGTACCGTAGACCAGGGTAGTGAAGTACCCTTTCTCTGCCCCTTTGTCACCTTTGTCACAGTCTCAAATAAAAAACCCCGAGGTTTTAGTGACGTCGACCACTGACGTCGGTAATTTAATTTTCTGCGAATGAGGAACCTTCTTTTCAATACTGGTTGGATCTATCGTATAATTTTTCGTCTCTGTAATGAAACGGTTGTTTCCAGACAGATCAGTTCCGATACCAAAAAGGTCACCAGTACATACCTACGTTCTCAACCTGACACTTCTTTCGACTCACGGCTTCTTAACTACGAAAACGTTGACACCACAACCTCTTTTGAGAACTCTCAGGGAACCTGACGTTCCTCTAGGTTGGTCAGGTAAGATTTCCTCTAGTCGGGACCTTAAAGAAACCTTCCTTACTACGATTTCGACTTTGAGGTTATGAAACCGGTGGAGTACGCTTCTCAACTGAGTAACCTTTTATGAGACTACGACCCTCCCTAACCCCCGTCTTCCTCTTCCCCTGCTGTCTCCTACTCTACCGACCTACCGTAGTGACTGAACCACCTGCACTCAAAACTCACTTGTGGTCCTCAACCACTACCTGTCCCTCCGGACCGCACGACGTTAAGTACCCCAGCGTTTCTCAGCCTGTGCTGACTCGCTGACTTGACTTGACTCGTCGTTCCTCTAGTTTTGTCAGTGGGGATTTCCTTTAGTTGGGACTTATAAGTGACCTTCCTGACTACGACTTCGACTTTGAGGTTATGAAACCGGTGGACTACGCTTCTCGACTGAGTAAACTTTTCTGTAACTACGACCCTTTCTAACTTCCGCTCTCCTCTTCCCCTGCTGTCTCCTACTCTACCAACCTATCGTAGTGGCTGAGTTACCTGTACTCAAACTCGTTTGAAACCCTCTGTCATTTCCTGTCCCTTCGGACCGTACGACGTCAGGTACCCCAACGTTTCTCAGTACTGACTCACTGACTTGTTGTTGTTTATCCTTATTATCTGTTACTTTGTTATCTCGGAAGCAAGGAGACCTTTCGGCGTTGAGAAGTTTAGAGGGATACAGGCGGTCGTCCAGACTATTGTTGACGAAAGACTTAAGAAACGAGTGACCAAAGACCTTCGGTCTGTCGATTCAATTCAACACCCTCCATCTTACAGCTTGTTTCGTGCGTGGGGAACACATCGACTGACGGAGCACTGTCCCACCCTCCGTCTTTGACCCCAACTTCTTCGATAAGAATGCCCCACCGGATAAGATCAGGTTCCGAAGTTCACTCTGTCAAAGAAGGTCCCTCGTCGTGTCTGTCGGCCTCGGTGTCGTGAGCACCAATTCACCAGACTAAAAGAGTTTCACTCTTCTCGTGAATCGGGCAGACACAATCTTCCGGACGGACAAGCAGGACGAGACGAGACACGGGAGGCAAAGGACCTAGTACGGACGTAAAGATCCCAAAGACCCTTGAAAGGGAGAACGTTGAGATTCCAAGAGGAACTTTAAATGTTCATCGAAACACCGGTCAACATTTCTTGTGTCACATCGGTGACCTGGTTGTCTCGTGGGTCGGACAGGTGTACCGGAACAGGTGAGTTTACTCCTCTGCGTCCTTGTACGGTTGGGTGTCACTGTGGGCTCTCTCCCTGAGACTTCTCTTGAGTGGAACTTAACAAAGAGATCGAAACAAAACGGTCAACCAGGTCCTTACTCCTCGGGCAATTGTATCCGTACCTACACCGATAGACCCTGGAGGCAAAGAAATGACTCATACCGGAGCTGGTCACGTAGTACTTACTTCTGTATGACAAGGACCGTTTTGTTACTGTTTGTCCTGGTAGTGATGTCCGAGAGGGATATGCACTACTCAAGAACCTTCACAATCAGCAAATCAACACAAACTGAGAATCGTTGGGGTACCTGATATCTGGTGGTCGGAAACGACAGGTACCCTAAGAGGTTCGTTCTTACTACCTCATCCATCGGTAAGGGAAGAGGTTCTCTAGAAGGACTGGGTCCCTAGCTCGGGTTAGAGGACATGACGTCCGTCTAAGAAATGGTAGACTCGGTGGTTCACAGAGCCATGTTTTGATCATAAAAGGTCCTTGAAGGGACCACAAGGTCTGGGTGACCCCAGATATGAGGGTTACGTCTCCCGGACCCAAGTTAGGAACTAGTCCCTTGATCTAAGGTGTACACCATTGATTCTCAAACTCACGGTATTGACTTCTAGAGGGTACGGTGTTAATTTTGGGTCCCGTGTGTTTTGTTTAATTTATTTAAAAAACTTTCATCATAGAAAGTAACTGTCTGTTTCTCAAAATGTTTTACCTTCCCTCTTGAGTGTCTCCGACGAATGGTCAGGACCGTCCTTCAGTCTACCTCCTTTTCCTCATTATGTCTTTCTTGTGTTGACAAAGGTGAGAGTAGAGAAATAAAGTACACGTGACTGTAAATCTCTTCCTCTGGTGACCTTCTAAAACCCTCCGTTTCGTCACAGGAGAGACCGGTAGGAAGTAAGGACTCTGGGAGAAGGTGTAAAACGTGACTGAAGAGATGAAGACTACCCAGAGAGGGAAGACAGGTAAGGTCAAGAGGAAAATCGATCGGTTTACATTAAGTCGTCTTAATAAATATACAAAAATTATCAATAGAAGATAAAGTACCTACCCTGAACAGGGACCAAAATAGATTGATCTTACAGAAGAGGAACTACTTCAGACTAACCAAAGTTTCGGTAAGTCAATATCCGAAGAATAACAAAAGTTCGATGGTAGGTATCAAAAGTTAAATTTAGGTAAAAATAAATCTTTATCACTTTTATTTTATGTCCATACCTCTGAAACAGGACGCAGTGTATGCCCGTTGACTTTACCCGAATTTTTTCTTAAATTAGACTCGTACGTACACACGATTCAACGAAGTCAGTATAGGTTGAGAAACGTTGGGATGTCTGATATGGGGTGGACCGAGGAGACAGGTACCCTAAGAGGTCCGTTCTTATGGTCTCACTCAACGATAAAGGAGGAGGTCCGCTAGAAGGGCTGGGTCCCTAATTTGGGTTGAGAGAATACAGAGGACGTAATTTCGGGGTTAAACTCGTATTAAGTATAATAAATTTATCCTCTTACTTAGATAAACGAGTGATGTGTGTCGTTTTCGAACTCCTAAGACCACCTCCTCTACTCACAACTGACTAGGTGAATGAGAAAAAGACTTAGAAAAAACACTCATCACAACAAAATTTCTATCAGGGGTAACTAATATTCTATCTGTCTTATATCAACCAGGTAGTTTCTGTATGTACGTCATTGGACCACAATTTCCAACTTAACACAGGGAGGGATTTTACTATACGACTTTGAGATTGGAGGATCATGGAGTCTTACACTAGAATAGACATTTGTCTCTACTACATCTACAGTAATCAATTGATTCTATCCCGACTGTAAGAATATTCTTTCCGCTTTAAACCTGTGTCTGTGTCCCCCTTCTGTCGGCACACTTCTATGTCCGTCTCTGACCTCAATCCGACGATTTAGGTCCCTTTATACTCTGATAGTCTTTGAACTTCTCTGTACCTTCCTCAGAAGGGACCTCCTACACTTCCCTCGTACCGGGACGACTGGTGTGGAACTAAAACCGGAAGATAGGAGGTCTTGATCCTCTACTATGTAAAGACAACAAAATTCGGTGGGTCAAGTATCATGAAATAGTTCCCCACGGGGTACCCTGATTGCTTAGACCATTATGTTTGAGACCAGATAGGTCGTAAATCCCTGTAAAGGTTAGGAATCTATTTAATTTAATAGGAAGAATAGTATGGAGTCAAACGTGGTTCATTAAAGAAACACTTGCTTACACAAAATTTTTCGGTTTATGTAACTGCCAAGGAAGTACAACTTAAACGACGTCGTATGACAGATCGTGTTACATACACGGGCAAGAAGGTTGAGGTCGTGACTCCTCGTGTGTTTCTTTCTCGATCAAGTTACAGTTCATATTTCATGTAAACTGTTATCCAGTGTTGACCGACAGAACATTTAATTAAAGGAAAAGGTTCGGTGAATCATCCATTAAATCGTCAGGGGTTTCATTCGTCGAATTCTCAATTCGTCTTACGAAGTTTATTGTTTCAAAAGAGAAAAGAAAAAACGGCTGTCCAGTTTGAGGTTTCGTTAGACTAGTAAAGACAACCTCTGAAAAATACAAGTTATTAATGTCAATAATAAGTCAAATATACTATGTTACTTTTATCATACATAGTCTCGGATCGTTTATCTGTAAATTAAACTCTTTTTACTTTTGTAGTCGAAGAGGTTTGAGACTTTTCTGTTCCAGAGGTCCAGCCATGACAGTCCATTTGTCCAAACATTTCCAAAGACGTAATTACCCTTCTTTCGCAAACACTTCCGAAAGTCGACTTTTATAGTAAAGGGACTCTACCACTCCTTATTTCGTATTGAAGTCAGTAAAGATTTCCCGGTAATAGATAGCTGAAGAAGTTTCGGAGATCGTCTCCCTATCTTAAGTCTCTGTGTCTAAGGAAAGTTTGTGAGACTGTTCATCCTTCATGACCTCACTTCTTAATCGTCGACGAGAGTTTTACGAGACCCGGAGGAGGTAAGTGGTCCTTTGTTAGAGACTGGAAGTCTCGATAAAAAGAACGTAGAAGGACAAAGGGAGTTGAAAGTCCGAGTCTATTTTTTGGACTTCTATCCAGAGAGTTTGAAACAGACTCGGATTGAGGACTCTGTCCATTAATCTTACACACTCTATGTGACGTATAGTTTCCTTTTGTGAACAAAGACATTTTTATGTCTACGACGAAACTGTTTTCATGAGGTACATCTTCGCTTAATCTAAAAACACCAAACGTGAGTCATTTGTAATTGACGATAAAAACAAAATTAACTTTCTATAATTTAATTTGGGAGATTGTGTAAAAAGAGAAAGAAACTTTATAGTAATAAAGATAATTAGGTAGGACAGAACCTTCATGGACCCGAAAGTTATCCTACATAATCTTTCTTACGTCCTTATACTCAAAACTGGGATTTGACAAGTTTTTTTTTAATTTTCATAAAACGACTTAAGGAGTGTAAGACACCCGAAACTAAAAAGATTGTATTTGGACCGAATGCTTCAGATGTTATCTGGTAATTGAGGATCTTTGTACCCAACGTAGAGTTCCTAAAAATAGAGTGTGATATAACATTATTTACAAACAAATTAATGTTCTGTAACAAGACGGACGAAGTATGGAAAGTATTCAACTTTAGGTTAATTTGTTAGTTTATCTGATTATATGTATTATCTTTATTGACCACGAAACTTTATAAGTACTTAGGTTAAGACTCAGACCGTATGAGTGAAGGATCCCTGGTTATAAAGTACGGGGAGGGAAACACTTTAGTAAAGGTAAAACCGTTTTGGAAACAAGGTGACTAAGGGAAAAATAGTCGTATTCGTTAAGATACCCAAATGTTGGGCCACGACTTTGAGTGGACGTCACCTGTTGTTGTCCCGGATGACGCACCGCGAACCGTACGCTCCGGAAAGAGTGTTTCCAATCGTGACCGTCGCTCATGAGTCCGTGAGGGTACAGTCCGGTGACTCACATCACCATGACCCATTGGTGCGCGGGTGACCCAGAAGGAAAGACCCTTGGGATTTTCTATGGTCTGTCGATTAGTCGATTTGTCCTTGTGTGTGTTTACCCCAGGAATTTGTAGTTGAATCCTAAGTCTCGAACTACGACCACCAAGTATTGTTTCGAATTTTATCATGTAACAGTAAACACTACCAATTAAAGTATATAGTTGAACCAATCTGTTACCATCAGTGATCGAACCAGTTTGGTCAGTGTGGTTTACAATGGTAGTTCCGTAAAAAATTGTATACTAACTGTAGATTTGGTCATTCTGAAGGTCATTTCACCTACTTCGAGCCATTATAGTCAACTTCTTGAGTTCTCGTTTCTGGCTCCGAAGGACTTTTTCTTCCATAAGAGTTCTGACGTTACATCTTTAGAACGGACTTAGTTAAGAACGAACCTTAGTTAAGAATTTTTTTTGTTTGTTTGACGACAGAGATTTTTTTTTTTATATATATATATATATATTTCTTCGTATGTATATATACAAAGACATTCCTTGGGACTGAATATGGAACGAGAAGAAGAAAAGGAGGAGGAAGAGTTAAAGGTGATAAAATCAACCTACACGTCAATAGTATACCGTGTTCCTGACAACAAGCACAAAGTGACTTTGATAACCATGATGTTTCTTACACGGTTTCGGTGTAGACCCTAATTCTCCAAACCTTCTGTAGAAACCCTGACTCGACATCGATACTATTCTTGTCAAAAGAAAAGAAAAAACTGACACGACCCAGAACCACCACGTGCCCGAAGAGTAACACCACCGAAAAGAACAACACGTCGTGCGTGGGGTCCGAGTACCCGAGACACCGACGTCACGGGGGTGCTGTGACATCCTAGAGTCAAGGGACCGGTCCCAAGGATGGGTGTAGGCAACATAATCTTCTACCTAAGAATTGGTGACCTGGTGGTCCGTTAAGGGTTAATTCTTGAGAGTCACGGAAATGAACATAAAAATGAGACAAAACCAATATGGTGAACAAGGGAAATTTTTCCTGGCTCTACATATTAAGTTGACTACCATAGGTAGTACACACCTGAGTGGAAAAACTAGAAACACAAAGAATCTCATTTTAAGGAGTGTCATATTATTCGTTCGTGAACTTATGAGAAAACTCACTGGTCTTTCAAGGGTATGAGAAGTGAGGGTAGGTGTCCGGTCATGACCAGTGTGAAAGAGACACTTTCTCTTTCATTTTTACGATAAAAGTATAAAGTTTACGAATCACATTCAGTGGGGACTTTAGTCATTTATAGACTATGGTACTGTGGGAAGAAGAAGATTTGTTAAAGAAAGGAAAGAGTCACTGACGCTCAATCAACATCTCTTCTCTTTCCTCTCTCGATACCCCGACTTTCTGGACTCTACTACCTAGGTTTGAGGAGGGAGAAATCCTACTCTTTTCACTCCGGTTTACAGGACTCAGTAACACTTCGGTCCTGATCTTAGGTCGAGGACACTTAATTTTAGATGAAGTGAGACGTATCGAAAAGTTACTTGGAGTAAACGAAAAAGAGTGCCTTACTTCTTACGTAAATTTATTGGGCATCGAATTATATATCACTTCTAAAACTGGAGACAAAGGGAAATAAATAAATAAAATTCACATAAATAAGGAGTGACTTCCTATTGACAAAATTTTATAAAAACAACCAAAGACGGTACGTAGTTACACTTAGTCGGTATCCGTATGTGTACAGGGGAGAGAAAACTTGGAGGGAGGGTCGAGGGTGGGGTAGGGTGGGAGGATCCATTAGTGTCTCGTAGGTCAACGTAGTATATCGTTTAAGGGTGACCGACAGTTAAAATGTATACCATTATATATACAAAGTTAAGATGGTAAAGAGAAATCGACAAAATAGATGATCTTTCTTTGGGACTATTCGAAAGGATTGAAAACGACGAAGGATTGCGACTGAGATAGTGTTCGTTGAATTTCGTGAAGGTTAGCGATAGAACCCCTCCCGTATTCTCTATTGGATGTATGGGAAGGAAAGAGGTGTTCCAAGCAATAGTACTGTTATTGAAGGTGTAATACGAGGGTATAGTAAGAGGTCTTTAGAAGCCGACACCTGAAGTCACCCGGAACCCGTCGTTACATTCGAAAACCAGACAACATCGGGACTTCTCTGTTTATTGTTTACAAAGAGTGATTGTGTAAACATACGGTAAAAATGGACAAGTCAAAGATTCTAATCGTGTCAAAACGAGTTTCTTTTGGTAATTTTTTTATGAAGTTTCGGTCTTTTTACATGTTCGTGTCGTTTCTGTTGTTAAGAAATTGATACTATATATATATATATATATATATATCAGAAACGTAGTTGTGTTAGTAACAAGAGATGTGGAGGTCAGAATCACATAAATTAGGTTCAGACAAATGACACGAATGATAGACCAGGAATTGACACGTCGAAACTTTACACAAACTCCGTAATCCCGAGTCAACAGACATTAGTCCTTTGGAAACCACAAAAGAGGAATACCGTCTGGACTTGTTACGATTAGTAAATGTCGATAGAAGTGAATAATGGACGACAACCGGTTCAAATGTTTGTAATTGGGATTAGGTATTAAATGTACGTTTTACCTTCTTAGTAAGAACTAAACCCCTATACGTTTGACTTCGAGACTTCTCAATTCACCGAAAGGTTCGAAAGTCAATCGGTTACCGTCTTGACGTTAAGTCTCGGTCAAGGTTGAGGTTTCGGGTATAAGTCAGACTGCGTGTTTAAGTATCTGTGTCTTCGGACTTGACTGACGGATTTTGTTTGGGTTACCTATGAATATAAACCACGAGTGAAGAAACTTAATCCCTCGAAGGGACCACCCAGTCTGCCATTTTCCCAGACGAACGTTGAACCTTCTGGGTCCAAGCTAGGGATCCATCCCGTCTAAAGGACCTTTTCCTTTACCGTTGGGTGAGATCATGAGATCTGACCTTTTAAGGTACCTACCTCCTTGGAGTATCCGATGTCAAGTACCCCAGTTTTTCTCAACCTTGGCTGACTCGTTGAAGTGAAAGTGAAAGAAAGAAACATAATTGACAAGAAAGAAACTTAATTAACAAAGAACGAAACTTAATTGGACTTCCGTCGATCTGATATTCCAGTCACAGTCCTTTTATTGGTTCAAGGTAACCGTAAGTTGACTGGTGGCCCTTTGTCGTCCTTCACTCAGTCACCAGATGTCGGGGACCTCTAACGGTCATTCAAAGTGTTTCGACCCATAGGACTATGTACGGGTTCCAATATTTACGACCAATGACCAAATCATTAGTGCACAAACGGAAAATCGGTTAAGAAGACACCCTTGAAACGTCAGTTTTAAATAACTAGTAGACGATAGATGTATTAAAACGTGATACTTGGTACCCTACCTTTACGGTTTGTTCGTAACTAGGATGTGTAAAATAAATTCCTGAATGTTTGAATAGTCTTATGTATGTAGGATGGAACTTACATGTAAGAGTTGGGTTTAAGGGAGAGAGTGGATCCTTTATTTGGTCTCGAACTCACCGTAAGTTAGACTTTTGGAAATCGGTACCCTAGAGAATGACGACTAAACATAAAAAATAATAGAAAGTGTATTATATACAATTCGTGATAATATACATATTATGAGGCCATATTATATAAGTGTTAGATCATGTTAAAAGTATTTAAAATAAAATTTGTACGAATGTAGTTGTATTAACCGTAACTACATTAGTCAATCAAACGGTAGGAAGAGTCATTCAACACGCTCAAATTGGGATGATACTAGTAGACGTTATTTTTTTCTTTTATAAAGTGATATAGTACTTGACGAAAAGTTGTCTTTCCAGTAAATGTAAATGTACTAGTAAATAGTTTATGTTAATTTTAGTCACGTTTGTAGGAAATGAAATCAACCGAAAACCTTCTATGTCTTCTATGTTTCTACTGTTTTTATATCTATGTATATCTACTGTTATTTTTGGTAAAGAAAGTCCTTCCAAAGGTTACATCTCCACCCTTACCTGTATATGTGTTTCTTCTTACAAACCCACAGTTCTCTCTTCACGTCTCAGGATCCCCTTGTGACCAAACCCTACTTTTATTTGGAAAAGTATCTCCAACTGAGGATTTCAACCGTAAAATCTACCCGAGATTTCCATCTATGACCCCGACACTTGTGACGTCTCGGTCACTTCCCCTCTCTTGTTCGATTCCGTCCTACCATCGTACGTACGAAACTTTTCCTCCGACTGTCTCATTTTGTTTCATCTCTTCCTTCGTCCTCCCGAGGTCCCTCAGAGAGACTTATCAATGTCGTCCGTCGAGAAAGTTCCCTTCTGGAGTTTCTCCTTGATGACGTTTCCCTCCGTCCTCTTGTTGTCCGGTTCTTACTTCCCGTACCTAGGCCGTGACAGCCACTTCTCCTGTACTTCTGGTACCATTAAATATGTATCAAGTCAAGTCAGGTCAAGTCAGTGAGTCAGTACAGGCTGAGAAACACTCGGGTATTTGACGTCGTACAGTCCGGAGGGACAGATGGTGGTTAAGGGTCTCTAATGGATTTGAGTACGGGTAACTCAGCCACTACGGTAGGTTGGTAGAGTAGAAGACAGTAGGGGAAGAAGAGGACGGGAGTTAGAAAGGGTCTTAGTCCCAGGAAAGGTTACTCAGTCGAGAAACGTACTCCACTGGTTTCATAACCTCAAAGTCGAAGTTGTAGTCAGGAAGGTTACTTGTTGGTCGTGACTGGAGGAAATCCTACCTGACCAACCTAGAGGAACGTCAGGTTCCTGAGCATTCTCAGAAGAGGTTGTGGTGTCAAGTTTTCGTAGTTAAGAAGCCGCGAGTCGAAAGAAATATCAGGTTGAGAGTGTAGGTGTGCACTGGTGACCTTTTTGGTGTCGGAACTGATCTACCTGGAAACAACCGTTTCTTTACAGAGACGAAAAGTTATACGATAGATCCAACCAGTATCGAAAGGAAGGTTCCTCATTCGCAGAAAATTAAAGTACCGACGTTAGTGATAGACACCACTAAAACCTCGTCGGGTTTTATTTCAGTCGGTGACAAAGGTGACAAAGGGGTAGATAAACGGTGCTTCACTACCCTGACCTACGGTACTAGAATCAAAAGACTTACAACTCAAAATTCGGTTGAAAAAGTGACGGGAGAAAGTGAAAGTAGTTCTCCGAGAAATTAAGGAGAAGTGAAAGACGGTATGTCCACCACAGTAGACGTATAGACTCCAATAACTATTAAGAGGGTCGTTAGAACTAAGGTCGAACACGAAGGAGGTCGGGTCGTAAAGAGTATCAATATGTATCACGTACCAGTATTAATTTACACAACTTTACTCCTCAAGACCTTATTGAAGTCAAGATGTCTCTTTGATATAAACCTCCTTGACGAATTATTCTTTAGTTTCGTAATGATCTTCCTGTGAACTACCAAAAGGACCCGTCTGATCAAAAAAGTTCCTACTTCTTTACTTATGTCTGGTTTACTCTATAAGACCTTATCATTATGAATCCACTAAAACCGTCGAGTGTTTCTACGTCCTTTACATATGTCTTTATCTACACACCGGTACCTTTCTACCGAAGTTACGGTACGACTGGATAAAAAAATAAAACTACGACTTCCCAGAATGACCCATTTGTGAGACCAAAAAAGGAAGTAGACATTTCATATTTACAATAATGGATAGAACGGTCCAAGAAAGTCCCTACTTTACTTTATTGTCTAAATAAATAAATTAAGTGAATTTTATAAAAAATTTAATTAAAAATAACCTCATACTAAATGACCTCAACTAAATGTCACAAAACAATCAAAGACGATATATCGTTTCACTCAGTCAACTTTATTGTCTAAATGTCACGGTCCGTATATCATCCACAAGTTGTTTACAATTAGAGGTAGGAGAAGAATTAATGACCATCCCTAAAAGATAAACCCGAAGGGACCCCAAGTCACCATTTCTTAGACGGACGTTACTTCTTCGGTACCCAAGATAGGGACCCAACTCTTCTAGGGGACCTCCTCCCATACCGTTGGGTGAGGTCATAAGAACGGACCTCTTAGGGTACCTGTCTCCTCGGACCACCTGTTTTCAGGTATCCTAACGTTTCGTAACCCGTGTTGACTTCGTTGAATCGTACGGGGGTACGTAAAAGATAAATCGAACATCTCCCTCACCAGATTGTTGGTGAAGTGAGATTCTTCGTTAACTTATGTTGACTCGAAAATGTAGATCATTCTGTCAGCGAAGGTGACTCTTCCGGTTTGTACTTCGTCTTAGAAGATAGTTTTAACTTTTTAACCACATTTGGAACATCCAAATGTGGATGTTGGTTGTAGATACCTTTGATGAACCGTCACACTAGTATTTTCAAACGTAAGATCACAGATCTTACCTTTGATGAATCGTCACACTAGTATTACCTTTGTGTTAAATTTGTTGGTACAACATTATGGTACAAGTGTGTTTCGATCCTTCTGAATGACTTATATATTCTTTCCTTCCTTCAACTTCAAAACCCCTTCTTACTTCTACCTAAAGTTCTCTACTCCCCCTATATTTCCTTTTATTTTCCCTTGTCTACATTTGTTCTATACGACATTCTTCTACCTTCTTTGTACTATTAAAGTATCCTTTTATTTATTCATATGAACGGGATTTCTTTTCTCGGTCTGTCGATAAGTACCTCCTCTTTTTCTGTTATTTTCCTCTCTTCTTTATTTTTCTTTCTTAGGCTGATTGGAAAATAGTCGGGGGTCCCTCTTACCGTTCTCTCCTTGTCTTTACAATCCTTTTTTTTTTTCTCAGATTTTTTTAGGGAAAAACAATCATTTAAGTGTATTTCATCCCCCTAGAGTTCACTTTTATCTTGATGCCTTATTTTTATTACTGTCTTTTGAATTCTTGTTTAAATGTCCGATACTTCAGACTTCTTTCCTGACCTAATTTTGTACTCAAATAAAACAAGTTTTCTTTGTCTACAGTAATTAACTTTTTACATAAATTCGACCTCATCAATTTGTTATACATAACAGATTGTGTTCAGAGTACAGGACTATGTTTGCCGGACTTTGTCGAAGTGGCCCCCAACGACAGTCTCTTGAAGTCCTGTGACTTAATTTTCGTGACGTTGCTATTCCAGTCTCAACGTACTTCCTATATGAATGTCCGTTGTTATAAATACATAGCCAAGAACACGAATAACAGCCCCACTAACCTCGACAGACGACACTATGGATTTAGTTGTCATGTCGAGACGTGGAGGACATTTCTTTAACGTACCCATTGTAAAATTATGTGTAGGAAAGTTTGTTTCACGGAATTTTATGTGATTCCTTCCGTTGTTTGTTTTGTTAGATAGTTTTTTTTAAAAAATGTACAATATAGTTGATAAAGAACCGATATTCTTTTACGTCACTTTATTACGGAATGGACCATTTTGAGAAAGTCACAGATTACTCCCTTACTTACGGTTTTTTCATTTCTTTAGTTTAAGGTGTCGTGTGCTGTTTACTCTTTTTTTTCACAAGTATAATCCAAATGTTACCTTTTGGTACTAGTACGTTATTTATGTAAACAGTTTATGATTGTGTTGTCTTACAAAGTTTGTCAACGTACGTTTAGTTTTAAAGATTGTCAAGTCTTGGAATTTTAGTACATTTTCCTTTTTTATTGTGAAAGTTTTCCCCTGTCACCATATTATTATACTACTTAAAAATTTTACAACTACTCTCTTTGGTGTATAAACTACTGTGTAAAACTGTATACTCAGTCTAAACGATTATAAGTTTATATTAACATAAACTAGTACTATCTTAATTAACTTTGACTTAATCACTATGAAAAAAACACCAACTAAAAGTCATTAAAATTCTGATTTGTCACAGGAATTAATCCACCAAACATTGTCTAAATCTCAACAGTTGTGTAATCTGTAGAGGATTTCAAAAAATAGTATATATGATACAGAAAACTTTATTTTAAATTTATCATATTGAAAGATGTATGAATTAATCATCTGAAGAGTAATTAATTTTGGAGTTACTCAGCTCTTTTTAATAAGGACGGTAAAACGAAAATTTGTCTTAATTTTAGGAAGAGTCCCTACAGAAGATCGATTTATATAGTCAAACCTTAAAAGTTAATAAATCATGTATAATTCTATTATTGTACTTTCGGAATATTAAAAACTCTTTTATATATTAGATTTATATTTAGACTAAGTAACTGTTTTACCGAGTCGGGAAATGATTTGTTCGTGAGGTTCCGGAGAAAACGTCGTTCAGTAAGACTGAGAGCTAAATTTTTGTTAAATTATATACTGGGTGAATTTTCCATGTCTTAATAATTAATAATTCGATTAATAATTCAATTATTTTTCGAAAGAAGTTAGTCACTCAATTCTTGTTACCTTAATTCTTATGTGAAAAACTCATTTTCACACTCCAATAAAATAATTAAATTAGTAGTACTTGAGGGATTATGATAAATTTTACTAAATACTAAAATATTAATACTTTTAACACATAGATGAAAACATATATACGATAGTCGTTGAAAATGTTATTTAAGAGATAAAAAGGAATACCAAAAATTGTAGACCTTTCAATCTGTGTTGTATAAGAGGAAAAACGTTGATCCTAAAACAAACTAGCTACGGACTATCAAAAACATTTAAGTATGACGTGGTGGATCATTGGAGACAATACCATCCTTTTTTATTAAACTACAGAATTTTTATATTAAGAAGTATAATAAGGTAAAATAAATCACCAGTGGAGTATCATGAAAGAATAAGTTATATCGATACTGAATCTAAAGAAAATTCTAATTTAATCGACCGAAGATGACAAAAATTAAGTCACTTTTGTATATAAAGTAAATAAAAAGGAAATCAAAAAATTTCGAAAGATTAGAGGCCGTAAAAGGAAGGTATTGATACGAGAACCCCTAGACTAAGTACCCTTCTTCAACTCCCCATATAATCCTTGACACCATATCGAAGACTAGTCCCAGTCTAGAGTTTCCCGAAGTTTCTTCCTCCAGTTGACTATGAACCTCTCCGACACCAACCCGACCCTCGGGGACCAAAGATCTTACCTTTCCTGTCCTCACAATCTAAAGTTAGGGTCGGGACGATAAACGAACTTACGAGTAAACACTGAGGAACGTTGGGGTACCTGACGTCGGACGATCAGAGGAAACAGGTACCCTAAAGGGTCGGTTCTTATGACCTTTCCTAACGGTAAAGAAAGAGATCTCATAGGAGGACTACGTGTCTATTTGGATAAAAGGACGTAGAGGAAAAAAAAAAAAAAAACGGAAAAGTATGACAAGTACCCCAAGAGTTCCGTTTTTCTATCCTGTGACTTTCTACTTGAAGGGTTATCCATGGGTTATACGATGACTTCTACTCACCTCTTTATTGAGATCTTTCTTACTTCCCTACCTCGGTTTCGTTTTTGTTATGGGTCAACACCTACACTGACCACTACCTTCGTTCCAGACTAAGACATTTCTCGTTATGACGTATCCTTGGACCTTACAATCCAGGTACTTAGTTCCGTTTGACCTTCACCAGGTTATCCTCTACCGTTCTCTCTTGCAGTTGTAAGATGCTTAGTGACTTGATTTTACCTGACCTTACCCACTTAAATTTAGTCTACTGGTAACATAGATGATGACACTCGTTCTAAGTGAATCTTCTTTACCTCATCGGTAGTATCAGTTGTTTTCTCAGGCTATACGTCATGAACCTACGTTAAACTTTTTGCTGTCTTACTAGAGACAAACAAAGGTTCCGTTTGGTAAGTTATAGTGTCATTAGGTTCAGATACGGGGCTGGTCATTACGACTTCTTCGTGTTGTCAAGATACTTCTGAATATTCTGGAAAATCTTGATCGTGGGTTTTTTCTACAGGAAAAGTAATATCCCCTGACCTTACGTTTTTCATCCTTCAGTTCTTTGTAGACCTCATTGTCCGTTTAAACCGGAACCTCATATCTTACTTCGTCCCGTTTCCTCTTATCTTAAAACGGTTCTCTTGCGTGACCAGTGTCGTTTGTGGGAGAAGGTTCTTGTGTTCTCTTCTGAGATGTGTACCTGTATTGGTCTACCAGTTGTGGCTTTAGTCTAACTAATATAAGAAACGTCGGTTTCTACCTCTTCGAGATGTATCAGTCGTTTTTGTTCTGGTCCTCGACTGACATCGAGTCTAGTACTTGAGGAATAACGGTTTAAGTCTGAATTTAACTTCTTTCACCCCTTTTGGTGATCTGGTAAGTCCATACTGGATTTAGTTTAGGGAATACTAATATGTCACCTTCACTCTTTATCTAAATTCCCTGATCTAGACTATCTGTCTCACGGACTATTTGATACCTGTCTCCAAACACTGTAACATGGCCTCTGTCCCTAGTTCTGGTAAGGGTTCTTTTTCTTTACGTTTTTCCGTTTTACCGACAGACTCCTCCGGAATGTTTATCGACACTTTTCTTCTCTTCACTTTTCGTTTCCTCTTTTCCTTTCCATATTCGTAGACTTACATCTCAAGGGTTCTTATTGTTCCTCTCTATTCTTTCGGAAGGAGTCACTAGTCACGTTTCTTTATCTCCTTTTGTTATCTTACCCTTTCTGATCTCTAGAGAAGTTCTTTTAATCTTTATGGTCCCTTGTAAAGTATGTTTCTACCCGAGTTATTTCCTGTCTTTACCATACCTGGATTGTCTTCGTCTTCTATAATTCTTCTCCACCGTTCTTATGTGTCTTTTTGACATGTTTTTTCTAGAAGTGCTAGGTCTATTAGTGTTACCACACTAGTAAGTGGATCTCGGTCTGTAGGACCTTACACTTCAGTTCGTCCGGAATCTTTCGTAGTGATGTTTGTTTCGATCACCTCCACTACCTTAAGGTCAACTCGATAAAGTTTAGGACTTTCTACTACGACACTCTCACGACGTGAGTTATACGGTCGTTTAAACCTTTTGAGTCGTCACCGGTGTCCTGACCTTTTCCAGTCAAGAGTAAGGTTAGGGATTCTTTCCGTTACGGTTTCTTACAAGTTTGGTGACATGTTGACGTGAGTAGAGTGTGTGATCATGCCTCTTCCGTTACCGTTGGGTGAGGTCATGAAAACGGACCTCTTAGGGTACCTGTCTCCTCGGACCATCCGACGTAGATACCCCAGTGTGTCTCAGCCTGTGTTGACTAAACTGAATCGTCGTCGTGTTTGATCATTTCTTTACGAGTTTTAAGAGGTTCGGTCCGAAGTCGTTATACACTTAGTACTTGAATTTGTACAAGTTCGACCAAAATCTTTTCCGTCTCCTTGGTCTCTAGTTTAACGGTTGTAGACGACCTAGTAGCTTTTCCGTTTTCTCAAGGTCTTTTTGTAGATAAAGACGAAATAACTGATACGGTTTTGGAAGCTGACACACCTAGTGTTATTTGACACCTTTTAAGACTTTCTCTACCCTTATGGTCTGGTGGACTGGACGGAGAACTCTTTGGACATACGTCCAGTCCTTCGTTGTCAATCTTGACCTGTACCTTGTTGTCTGACCAAGGTTTATCCTTTTCCTCATGTAGTTCCGGCATACAACAGTGGGACGAATAAATTGAAGATACGTCTCATATAGTACTCTTTGCGACCCGACCTCCTTCGCGTTCGACCTTAGTTCTAATGGTCCTCTTTATAGTTATTGGAGTCTATACGTCTACTGTGGTGGGAATACTGTCTTTCACTTCTTCTTGATTTGTCGGAGAACTACTTTCACTTTCTCCTCTCACTTTTTCAACCGAATGTCGAGTTGTAAGTTTTCTGATTCTAATACCGTAGACGAGGGTAGTAAATTACCGTTTTCTACCCCTTTGTCACCAACTGAAATAAAACCCCCCGAGGTTTTAGTGACGTCTACCATTGACGTCGGTAATTTTTAATTTTCTGTGAATGAGGAACTCTCCTTTCAATACTGGTTGGATCTATCGTATAATTTTTCGTCTCTGTAATGAAACAGTTGTTTCCAAGCAGATCAGTTCCGATACCAAAAAGGTCACCAGTACATACCTACACTCTCAACCTGAGATTTCTTTCGACTCGCGACTTCTTAACTACGAAAAATTGACACCACAACCTCTNAACAGTGGGACGAATAAATTGAAGATACGTCTCATATAGTACTCTTTGCGACCCGACCTCCTTCGCGTTCGACCTTAGTTCTAATGGTCTTCTTTATAGTTATTGGAGTCTATACGTCTACTGTGGTGGGAATACTGTCTTTCACTTCTTCTTGATTTGTCGGAGAACTACTTTCACTTTCTCCTCTCACTTTTTCAACCGAATGTCGAGTTGTAAGTTTTCTGATTCTAATACCGTAGACGAGGGTAGTAAATTACCGTTTTCTACCCCTTTGTCACCAACTGAAATAAAACCCCCCGAGGTTTTAGTGACGTCTACCACTGACGTCGGTAATTTTTAATTTTCTGTGAATGAGGAACTCTCCTTTCAATACTGGTTGGATCTGTCGTATAATTTTTCGTCTCTGTAATGAAACAGTTGTTTCCAAGCAGATCAGTTCCGATACCAAAAAGGTCACCAGTACATACCTACACTCTCAACCTGAGATTTCTTTCGACTCGCGACTTCTTAACTACGAAAAATTGACACCACAACCTCTTCTGAGAACTCTCAGGAAACCTGACGTTCCTCTTAGTCGATCAGGCAGGATTTCCTCTAGTCAGGACCAACAAGTCACCTTCCTGACGATAACTTCGACTCTGAGGTTAAGAAACCGGTGGACTATACTTCTCCATTGAATAGACTTTTCTGGGACTAAGACCCTTTCTAACTCCCGTCCTCCTCTTCGCCCGCTGTCTCCTACTCTACCAACCTACCGTAATGACTGAGATACCTGTACTCAAACTCACTTGACGTCCTCAACCACTACCTGTCCCTCCGGACCGTACGACGTCAAGTACCCCAGCGTTTCTCAACCTGTTCTGACTCCTGACTTGACTTGAAGGACGTAGAGGACGAACCGTCTGTCTAAGAAATGGTGACTCGGTGGACCCTTCGGGGTGGGACGATACATAATTCTATTCTATGAACTCTATCCCTCCAATATGACATAATAGGTCCACTCGAGGTTTAAGGAAGTTAGGATTTAGGAGTATTCTCACTCCGTCTATCTCTAATGTGTAAACATCCACGATTCAGGTAAGTCAACACAGGTTGAGAAACGTTGAGATACCTAACGTCGGGAGGTCCGACGAGACCCAACGGTTAAGGAAGAGGTCTCCTAGAAGCGTTACAGAGAATCTGACCAAGAAATGATGATCGTGGTGAACCCTTCGGGTACGACAAATAATCAACAATTAATTGAAAACAACTTCAACGAAAGTAGTTATACTAATCTTTATTTTTGTTGAAGGTCCTAACCCACTTCCAACTAACATCTACGTAGATCATGTTACTGACTGTACATCCCTCACGAGTTGTTTCCACTGAAATACGACACCAAAAATGACAATTGACAACCGACTCCCGTGTGATAAAGCTTTTTAGAATTAACTATTAAGTCACCCGGTACTATTTAAAAGTCATTTAAAGGGAGATTCTCACAAAATGTCTTATGATGACCTTTTTAAAAGTCACTAACACTTCAAGGTTACAAAAAATCTTTACACATAAAAGAACTCTTCTGCCCTGAAATGGAACCTATTATAAATAATACGGAACATATTATTCACAAAAACGTAAATGTGACCACATTAGGAATGTCCATCCTCAAACATACATGAAACCGACTTTTAATACTTTAAATGATCAAATAATATTAGATATATCAAATCTTTTAATTTTCCTTAGTCACAGTGGTTAAGTCTAATTTTTTTCTTATGATATCAAGACTAAAATACCCTTAATTGATACCAAAACAAAAAAAGGTGATCATGTTGACTTAAAATTTTATCTTTTGGTTAAACGATTTAATATACTATTGATAGTGTGTATAGGATTTGATACCTTTATTATTAAAGTGATCTTACCTTTACCAAAGTTAAGTTCTTTATCGGATAACCACTTAAAGTTTTTTTTTGGATTAAAGGTATGACAAATTTTCTCTGTATAATTTTAGTATGGAGTTTAAGAAGTCATTTGGGTGATGAACGTACATTCAGACGTTGTACGAAACCTTTCACGAAATAACCTTAACGAGGTTGTAGTAGATTCACTTATTTTTTTTAATTCAACCTTTCCTATTGAGTTGTCTTTATTTACAAGGAGAGTAAACACCCCTAAATATTTCTCGAAAGAAGATTTTGTTGAAGTTTTAAGTTAATCAGGATATTAGAGCTGACTTAGACACAAGTCTCTTTGTTATTTGTTGTCAATAGTTAAAAGGGATGTAAATGATAATTAGTATTGGACGTAAAATCTTAAGACTAAAACTAGTCCTTAGAAAAGGAAAGTATATGATTTCTCTTTTACTAATTAAAAGTTACAATTCAATATTTATTGTGGGTTACCTGACGTAGTGAAATACCTATTAAAAAAAATTGTACTCACCCTTAACGGACAGTTAAGACTCCTTTTTTACGTCTTTATTATATAAAAGTTACAGTAATACCTAAATTGTATTATATATCACGTTAAAGTCAAAATATGTTAACATGTCAAATCTAAGAGAGGTTATTTAACAGTCTACAAATGTAAACTTTTGTAAAAAAGAAAAAGAGGTATTTATTATCTTTTGTAAATATACGTCTGATAAGTAATTCATATGACAGTTTTTGGAAACCCTGAAAATTAGACATTTTAAAGTTCTTAAGATTGAACTTTTTTACGATACATTTGTTTCAGTGACCTAGACAATTAATTAACACTTCCCCGGTTAAAAAAAATGGACAAAGACAAAAAAGAGAAAAAAGGGGGGACCTTTCCGAAAGAATCTAATTTGTATAATGATCAAGTGTCACACGTTGAAGTGTTCACTATAGAGACTGTTCCTTTGTAGTTTGTGTAAAGTGATCTTTGTCAATAAATGTAGTTGTCTACAAGTCGTAGATCCGGTAAATTATAAAAATTCGAAGTCAATGGTTCTTAAACAACTAAATTTTTTTTTAGTCTTAGGTAGACAAGAGAAAGTCTATTCACATGGACTTATGATTTTAACTTAATCGCTCAATTCGAATTCTTTGTGATCTGTTTCCACATTAAGGTGGAAGTGTGGATGTCTTCGTTGAACGGACCTTCATCGAAAATATTAATCTATTCTTTTGTCTTTATTGAACAGTGTAGATTTAGTAATCAGGATTCGAGACGGTTTGGGTACCTATAAGGAGTCGTCTCGATTGGAGAAAGGTACTCGTTTAACTAATGAAGAGTACACGATCGTACAGAAAGTCATTAAAGAAAATGCTTAACCAGACGTTCATCCACTCTGATCGAATAGAAAAATAAAAGACTAAAGTGTGCTTGCATACGTATACAACCCCCACGAGTTCCCACGTAGGAACTCTCGACTCGTCTACTTTCGTCCTCTGCGGGAACTAGTGGTAAGAAGACTCTTTGTCCTGTCCCCCAAGAGCTAAAGGACCTGTTGGGTTAAAACCTAATAAAATAAGTGACAATTATTATTTGACACAACCTGAAATCTATTACAATCTCAATTAAACGAATGGGTACGACTGTCCCATACAACCTCTCCATACAAACTGTCACTTCCCTTGATTTGGGTTGTCTATTGACTCTCGTTAGCCAGAGTTTTGAAGATTCATACAATTATTCTTTACCACGACATGATTTTCTTTACTGTCTTAAAATTATATTTGACCATTTGACCTTTTCGGTTATTTTGTCACCACCGATTTCTGTGTTTCGCCTATTTTCTCCACTTTCTCGTTTTGTCCAGATTGAGGATACAGACAACTTTTAACGTTACTTTTACGAAGACAAATTAAAAAGACAAAAAATTTAGCGTACTCTGAAGTCTTCTATTGTAGGACATCTTACACGTGGAGTTCGTCATTGTACACCGTAGAGTCTATTAAATTTTTCTCTGAAAACATGTTTCTGTGCCCATCCTTACAAAGGAAAACGAAAGGGACCAGAGGAACAGGAACATAGTAGGAGACAGGAGGACAAGAAGAAGGAATTAAGCGTGTAAAGATCTGTTGAAAAACAACAATGGTGAAAAGTAGGACTTTACAATATTTTACAAGTAAGTTTTGTTCACAGACGTTGAAATCACTGTTACACTAAAGGTCTCAGTCACTCTCAGAATTTCACTGAGGACAATTAAGAACTTATAACAATTAATCCATTCAAGACTATTTCGTCAACTACGAAAAGGTCCATAGGTTGCCAGACTGTAAAAATGAATTTTATAAAGTCCGTTGGTGTGAAAGAAACACGAGTACAAAGAGGAGATGGGAGTGGTAATATATCAAAGAAATAAAAGGGGATTACATCAATTCTTTCGAAAAGAGTGTAAGTGAGTCTATTAGTCTTTCTTTAGTTTCAAATAAGAATAAAACCACCAAAAACAGGACAGGTAGGAATAACGTAACTAAATCAGACTGAAAACCACAAATCTATAGGTGATTTCATTGACTTTACTGACTTTCAGTTGTAATAAGGAATGAATATATAATAACGATATTTATGCATACAAGAAATTGTATGTTGTAGACTTGTTGATATTCAATAAAACAGTGTAGTAGACATACCAATTCTTACAAGTTTTTATTGTTCAATTTTTAGACTTACGGACTATGTATTATAAAATCCATTGTGTTGTAAATGATTAGATGTAATGTCGTAAACGTTTATGAAGTTGTTCCTGTTTGGAAGGTTGTAGTACGAAAAGTAAATTGTAGATGGTCGATTAGTCCCAGTGAAATTCGATAATGGACTTTAACCTTTCTATCCACAACCTCCACACCTATAATGAGCTCCCCTGCATGACAGGAGATTTATTTTTACACGTCAGACCTTTGTAAAGGACCTTTCTTTTCTTCCGTTAAATATGATGATAGACCTTACCTGTTCTTCTGTTGAAGACTCTCCGAATTTTTAATACTGTCTTTAGAAGTCTTAATTTTTTGTATTCACCTTTAGATAATGGATGAAAATGTTTTGTGTCCATAATTTCTTAAAATGTCGGAGGTTTAAATAGAGTCAAAATGGACATGGTCTACGTCTTCTCGCTCGTCCATAGTCTGTACGATATTCGTTTCCATTGTGAACTTGAACGTCCACCACGGTTCCTCATCCTATGGACTGAATGAGAAGATGACAACGACATATGGTCCTACAGGACGGTGAAACCTGTCCTAGTCTCACCTTTTCTATCAGATAGGTTTCGATAAAAAGTGAGTTATAAATTTCCTGGTACGGTAAGACTCCGGTAAGTCGACGATCGTCTTCCGTCGTTCCTTACTGGTCCATCTTCGATTAAAGGTGCTACCATTGTAAAACTACTTTTTTCTGTCGAAATATAATGTTCACACTGTTACAGTATTACTGTTTTACTTCACTTCTTTATTACTCGTACATTGGTTTTTGTCCCCACTAAAAGAGAGGTTGTCTACGATCGGAACTACTCCCAAAACTCTTACTTATATAAACCTTAGTTGGTGTTGACACTGGATATTCCAGTGGACTTAGATAAAAGTAAACCTATTATTCTCATTGTAGACCATGCTCGAGCACGTTTGATAACTCTTCTCGTTTCTTGGTTGACGACGACATTTGATTACGTTTGATAGCAATTAATTTTTTACATCTATTAATTTTGACGATTACTGTGAGAAACTACACCCAGTAAATTAAATAAACTTCGTAATGAGTACTCACCAATTCAAATTTACCTTTCTAGACAAAATCACTTTTACGGTTAGAGCAAAAAGTAAACTTTTTAGGTTCGTTGTTCCATAAATAGGATTACTTGAAATTGTAAACAAGAATACTGTGTGAAGTTAACACTATAAAAGAAAGTTATTAGTCAAGGGACGTATTTTGAGAAGTCACCAAAGGGTAACCTTATTCTTACTATAAGGTAATAAAGTCGTTCCCACCAATCTGGGAGACACTGGACCAAGGGGGAAGTATGGGGGTGGTCATCAGAGTAAAGAATAATGAAGACGTTGGTGATCCGAGATTGGGTGACCGGTATGGAAAGAGGAAGGTTCTTCAGGACGTTATAATAGGGTCCCAGTACCAAGAACCACAAGGGAGACCGGTGAACGGAGAAAGGGTAGTAAATGTGTAACCGAGTTTACGGTGAAGGAGACTCTCAGGAAGAGACTGGTGGATTCGATAATTATTTTGATATTCGGGGAGACCGATTCAGTGAAAAGACGGGGAAAAAACAAACGAAATACCGTGAATAGTGAGAGACTTTATGAAATAAATATGTAAACAAATAAGTAGCAAGTAATAAAATCAACCAAGAGGGAGTGGTCTTAAATTCAGGGGTTTTTTGTTTCTACGTACACACGCGAGTCAGTACAGACTGAGAAACGTCGTGATACCGGACACCGGGAGGTCCGAGGAGACAAGTACCTTAAAAGGTCCGTTCTTATGACCTCACCAAACGGTAAAGGAAGAAGTTCCCTAGAATGACTGGGTTCCTAACTTCGGTGTAGAGGACACAGAGGTTGTGATCGTCCGTCAAAGAAATGGTGACTCTTGTACACCTCGGGTTGTTTTCCGTTCTGTGAACCAGAATTTCATCACAATCAGGAGTATTATTACAGAGTGTACAATATCCACGGGACCTTATAAACAAGTTACTTAAGTGACGGTATGCATAGTTATCATGTTTTAATATTCAAATAAATATTGAGATTACAGTGTTCAAATTTCTGTTTAGGTTTCCATTACTACACGTGTCGTTTTTTTTTTTTTTTCGATAGACGACACTATCACATTAGTATTAGTTTGGACCCTCTCATATCTATTAGATGTCTTGTGTGATTACAGAAGTTGTCTCTTCTCCACTACATCCTCCTTCTGTTCACGGACGTGGTAGTTGATGCTACACCCCGTTTTTCTGGGGTCGTTCCGAGTATAGGACTTCTCACCTTTTTCGGACCGTCTCGTTACTCTTTACCCCTTCTCCTCCCGGTGTCCAGAGTTCTATTTCTAAGAAAGGATAACTTTCAGGTATAGACTCGTCTTGACTGTGGTCAGATCTCGTTTTTGAAGTCCTTTCACACCCAGTAGACACGTTGGTGTGACTATCCGTCTGTGATAGTCTAGAAAATTCTAGTGTCTTAATTTTTAGAGAAACTAAGGAAATTTTATGCCGAAAAGAAATAAAAAGTTACTTAGAATTTCAACATTTTATAAATTATGGAAATCCCTCGATCATGTTATAGTGTCGATTATGGTCTCAGGAAGGAGGTCGTAGAGACTGTATATTTTTCCTAAGTCAAACTTAGGAAGACACTGTTCCTCGAATGAAGAGATACTTAGTAGAAATCGATGATGTGTAAAGAATGTGATTGGGCTTTTAGTTAGGGAACATTCATAGAGGTTTACCATGGGTTTCTCCTCTGGGAGGACAAGGTTACATTGTGGAGAATGATAACTATAAAAAGAATATGACTCGGAGTTTGGATAGAGGGAAAATGAAACTGTATAACCGAAATCAAGACATGGAATGTCTAAAAATCTGACATTATAGGTTTAGAAATTTATGGATTTGGGATGGATAGACACCACGTTTGGAAAAAACTGAAAAGAGGAACTTCAAATACAGGTTATTGTTTGTACAACATCTAGTGACTTGTACAGAACGGACGAGATTGGGTCAATAAAGAAGAGGGACGAAATTGGTACCAAGAAGAAGACTGGTTTTACGGAGCCAGTGATTGCACGGTACGTTTATAAAGGAAAGTTTTCTGTCGAGTCGCCGTAGAAGAGACACTTTGTCGGAGAGTAAAGAATTCGTCTAAGAACGTGAGGTCAAAGACAAAGATAATATTACTTGTGTTTGTAGGTAAGTGTAAGAACAAATTTTTCTAACGAAGCTTTTTATACGAATTAATTAGGTTCTTACTGTAAATTAAATAAAATTTATAAAATTAATTAACCACCATTTTCATTAGTAAAACATCATATAAACAAAACCCGGAAATAGGAGTAATATATATATAAAATTTCTACCCCGGTACAGAAAACTAAATACATCTGGTTTAAAATTTATGTTACGGTCCTCACGTTATCCATAATTTACAACTTACCAATCTACCTAAAGGTCATCTTAAAGGTCATCTTAAGGTGATTGGCATTACATATGTCGACATAGGATCTGAGAGAACGGATGACCTCGGAGCTTACTCTAATTGAATTTTAAAGTTTTGTAAACCCTCCTTCTCCTTCTCTTATATGTCCATCTCTTCCTACCTAACTACCCACCTACCCACCTACCTACCTATCTACGGATCTGTCTCCTATACAGACTCTTTTACCCTTCTTCCGTTGTAGAGAATGTTACCCTTTTCCGTTTAATTCTGTATAGTCATGGTTCCAAATTCTACAACGATTATAAGGAACATCATTTAGGGTCGAGAAGAAAAGTCGATACATTAGTTTATAAACAACCAAAATCTTTTATTCACCAGATCATTACAATGAACATAATTGTCCATTGTTTTCTTAGAATATTTAGTATGGTTATTCGAATTTTCATCCTTTGTTAATTTTATCATGTCCTAAGTAAGACCTACTTCTCGTAGACGTACACCGAATCCTTGAGAAATACCATGTCAGAATGGATCCTCCACTGTGAGATATAGTTTCCATCGTACCGTGACCCTCAGGAGGTAAGACCTACCATCGATGGTTACTGGGTGTTTAAATTTAAATTATAGTTCTCTTTTTAATATGACGAAGAGAAGGGTGAGAGGGGTCAGTCTTGTTCCCACGGATACCTTTTGAGACAAGATATAACGAAAACTACCTCACGACAAATAAACTTGTGTAAAAACCATAAAAAGTCTAGATTGATAATTTTTTTCGAGAGGTTTTAAAGGAGAAACAGTAGAAATTTTTCTTGAAAAACTTCGATAAGAATACCTTTATTAAAACACAGAACCTTTGAATACTAAACCGAGTACATTTAATATGGAATTTTGTAGACCTTTTATTAAAGTTCCGTATAATAAATTACATACTGTTCTAAGCCATAGATACCAGGTAGACAAGACGTAGTCGTCACTCACGGCAGTACAGATACACGACTCACAACTATTGATGCAGAGGACGATTAATAGTGAGTCGGCACTTCTTTTTTCACTGCTGACAAAATTTGAACATCTGTATCCAGGATAGTTAGTTACAATTAGACTAATAAATTAAATGTGGAAAAGTAGTGTCATAAACCTTAATTTTCGACCTTTACATATTATTAATAAGGTCAAAAACCTAGGAATGTGTTTATACTTTATTATAAGCAATACGACATAAGTTGTGTCTTTGGGACTTCTTTCAGACTGAGGTTAGATTTTCTACTAGAGAGGGGGTTTGTCATTTTTCTCCTGTGATTAAGGATCTACCCACTCACTGCACGGGTTTCGGTATATTATTTACAACCCGTCTTGACCTTTCCTCTGGGTCTAAAATAGCGGAGACTAAACAAGACAGAAGGACGATACCGTACGAAAGAGAATTCCAGATATGGTTTGTCTTCTCTGGTGAAACTCAATCCATTTAATCCGTTTTCTCTCCTAAATAGTATGGTAAACACTAATAAAAAAAGAGGGTTTCTTAATCCAATCTTTTCACAAAATTATATATTTGATCTTTTTGACATTCCTGTTACAATGATAATTCTGAGAACAACCATACAGTAATCTAAAAATTTGGAAAGATGTCCGATATCAAACGTGTTTCCAGATTTTACAAAGGTATAACCACTTACTTTAGTACGAGTCTTTACGTGGATGGGATCTTACACTTATTAAGTATGTTTGGCACTTCTTACGTGATGGTAACAGTAAAACATCAAATCGTTTAATGAGGATCACATAAGTAGAGTGACTAAAATTTTCAATGTAAACCCTCACTTAATTGAAGTTTACCGACACTCTACCTCTCAATGCAATTTAAACATTTACCTATTCTCATTGTTTAAAATAGTCCTGTAAACTAACAATCTATATTTTATATATGTATTTTGAGATTCTCACAAGTATAAAATTTGATTGTGAGACATGAGTTTAATATACACAATAAACATTCCTTTTGTCTTTACAAAGTACCTCCTTCCAGTTTAATCATAAAAGGTTGAATATAAAGTAGAAAAAATAGGTGTATTCATGCCTACCTTACCGGATGATTATTGTTTTCTATATTTGGTGAGGTCTGAACTGAAATGGTACTTTAGAGTTTAGCATAATTTATTCCGTGACTAAAAGTTAAAACATCTTTGATTTGAACCTTATAATTCATTGTCTAATTTTTTGAGTAAGATTAATGAAGCTGGAAAATTGATATTTGATAGATTGTGAAGTTGACTTTAAATAAGATTGTGATAAATGATACCTTATCTTATACTAGAGTAAAGGGTGGGATAAAATACAAACAGATTGAAGTTAAGGGTAATTGAAGTTTTTAACTGAACCGTCCCTTTTAATCGAATCTATATTTTGTCATTAGACTTGTTTGTACTATAGTCACAACCATTCTTCAGACCGGTTGTTCAGGGCACCCCTCATTCTTCTTTTCGTTATACGTAAGAACGACTCGTTTGCAAATACGTAATCCATGACACGACCGCCATGAGACGATTTGTACTTTAGAAGACAGTTTTCTCCGTAACCACTAATGTCCTTAGTAATTTCTTTCGTCAAAACAAACGTACTACAATACCTGTGTCGTCTGAGGATTCGGTAAGTACTGTTGTTTTCGTACTAAACAAGAGATATCAGACGTCAGATGAGACAAGACATTTTCTTCAGTCTACACTTTATGCCGACGAGTACCTTTGTCAGATGGAATCAGTTGGTTATATGTTGGTGTGTGTTGATCTACTAGGTTGGGATGTCAGAGTCTGTGTGTGTCGAGGAAAGGTCAGAAGGATGGACGGCCCTGGGACGGACCGTGTGGGAAGAGGAAATCAAGGAGAAACACTTAGGATAGATCGAGTTCGAGCTGTAAAGAGTAAATACGACGGGTAAGACCGGGTAGTTCGAGGAAAAGAGAGACTGATGAGAATCGTAATTCTGTAAAGTCGACGGCACGTATGTGAAGACACATCATAAAATGTGTAAAAAGTGCCTTTTGAGAAAGAGAAGTTATTCGTATTTGTAGAACTGTCACCACTGAGAGGTAAGTAAATAACAAATATACGAAGGTGTCATAAAGTGTGTTATGACTCGTGTACCCTTTGTCAGTTATTTGTATGATTTATAAAAAATTATTTGACTCTTTTCTATAAAACCTTATTGTGTTTCTCACCACTACTATTTGAATATCTGTCTACAACGATTTGACTTGTTTTGAGAGAAAATTTTGTTTTCCTATTTCATGATTCAATACGGGAAAGAACCAAATCTATCCAAAGGAATATAATAGTATTTCAGGAACGAAAGGTTGTCTGTACCAATATCGTAAATATGACTAAATATAATGTAGGGATCATTTGTATTTAAACATGACACAAGACAAACGGCATTCTAGTCTGAGAATACTATCTACGTTACAAGGAACGGAAAATTTTCAAAGTTAACCAATAACTATTCTTACTTCGATATAGAGTAGGAGTTCCGTTTGTTATTACTTAAAATTTTAGGGTAAGGAGAATTATATCAGTAAATGAAATAGAAGTTTAACATAAGATAAAATTACGAACTAAACATGAAAACACGTACAATAGTAAAAAACCATAATCATACGTCAACTATAACAAGAACATGTTTTAGGTGACGATATTTTTTTCTCTGTGTCTACATATCTTGTCAGAAAACCTGAGACAGCCTCTCCCTCTCCCACCCTACTAAACCCTCTTACCGTAACTTTGTACATATTATCGTATATTCTTTACCTAGTGGTCAGGTCCAAACTACGTCCTATGTCCTACGAACCCCGACCACATGACCCTACTGGGTCTCCCTACCATGTCCCTCCCTCCACCCTCCCCCCAAGTCCTACCCCTGGTGCACATGTGGACGCGGCTTAAGTATAACTACATACCGTTTTGGTTATGTTATAACATTTCATTTTTTTTTTCTTTTTTTATAAAAAGTGATATAGTTTTTGGTACAAAAGGTTTTATTATTGAAAGTTTCAAGTTTTTCGAGTTCTTAAATTAACTCTTGGAATCTACGATACCATTGTAGTCTTACAAGTAATCTAATTGCACTTTCATTTTGACAGTTTTATGACATAATTTATAATTGACTTCAGTTTCAAGGAGGTAAAATGGAAATTAACAAACTGTGTTCACACTTCTTATCAGTCTAGAAAATAATAATACAGAAACCTAAGTGTTTAAGAAGAATGAGTCAATAGACCTATTTAATCGCCATCGAGAGTTCATTTCACTTAAAACTCATACAAAACGTCTTGTAAGTCCATTTTGTTTCCATTTTAGACTCGAGATACTTTATGTGTAGGTTTTGTAAGTTGAATGGAGGTCATCTACTCTTATGGGTGTTCTTGGTGATCTGTCTATTTTCAGTCCCGGCTGTGCTAGTGTTCCCCATATTGACGGAAGAAGAGCCTAAGGTCGGGGAGTCGATCTGGTTATGCTCTGAGTACCGATGATAATGACCGGAGACATCAGCCTCTTTTAACTCTTTCAACTATAAATTCGAACTCCTTTTTGGTGTTGTAAAAAGTTGGCTTATTGACGTTAGAAGAACGACAACGAATGGAAATTTTAAAGAGACTGGGTTTCGAACTTTTCATTCCGTTAACGTTTTATTTACTCAGTATCCACACTTCATATATCACACCCCTTAAATCAGTTATTAGTACGTTATAGAAATACCATTATTTGAATGACACCACTAGTTAAACTTTACAAGTCTTCATAGCTTAGTGATACAACACGTTATTCCTGATTGTACCACAATGTCTAGTTAATATGAAGGTTTTCTTTGTTTGAGTATCTTTTTCTCTTTTTTCATTTAGTCCGATAGTCTCGACTCCTTGATATTATAGGTTGTTTCTAACCATTGGTCCTTCGTATTATAACGGAACTTTTCGAACACTTTTCCCTTTGTTTTCATAATTTTATTTTGATAAGTCAAAAATTATTTTTACTAGGTCTTTTTGTTACGATGAATGACTTAGTGGTATATATTAGAACTAAAGGGTTTTACATCACCTTTATAAAAAGTAGGGTGTCAATCCATTTATTAATCCTTGTTAATGATTAAAGTATTTCTCTCTGAGAATCCTATTGAGAAGAATGTAATTCTATTGGGAAGTTAGGTCGTTTGATAAATTTTAAATCTGTAAAACTTAAGGGAAGAACGGTTGACAAAAAGAGATAGTTTTTATTTTTATGGAAACGTACACTTGACTTCCTTACTTGTCTAGATTCTGTAAGAAAAATTTATGCGTTCACATTTAATACTTTTTCAGATTTAAGACAGGAACCCAATAAAGTCTTCTATCGTTTATTGATAAAAAACACTGTTTAGTCCATGTAGAAAACAAGATCTTGAAGTTTTAGTGACGTTTCGATAGAAAGATTCAACAATTTTTTTTCAAAGTCTTGAAGTCTCACAGTCACTGGTCAGTGTTAAAGAGGGAAGATGAAACTCCACACACGTCACCCTTTGGTTCCACTAACATGTAGTCTTGGGATTGTCCTACGATGTTGTTCGACTGTGACGATGTTTGATTGTCAGTAGGACAGGTGGACATCCTAGAGACCTCATTGATTCAAATTTAAGGAGTAGTCTCAGATGGAACGAAGGTTGTATATACCATGTAAACCATATTTTCATGGATATGATTCACGGAACAAGAATCACTATCTGTTACCCGTAATTAAATTAACTTTTATGATAGTTAAATTACCTTTTATAGACTCCTATTTAAACTGTCAGTGTCTAAGTATTTATCTCGTGACTTTATACAAATTGACCTCTCTTGAACTCTCAATTTTGCTATCTAAGGAAGACATTTCTCTCCACTACGTCTTTCCCAGTTCTTAAATTAGATGTGTATCCTTTACGTAGTTTCCTAATATTCACCGTTGGTTTATAAGGTTCTACACATAAAAATATTAATATCTTCGTAAACACTCTTTTTTTATCTTAAGTTTCAACACTAACCTTTATTACTTTGACATATTTTTCACCCTTATAACATTCAGTTAACTAGGAACTCGACATCAATTATAAGAATACTCTCTTCCGATTTGAATCGGAAGATAATGTAATTAGAATGTGAGACCAGTAATGGATGACCTATGAGTAAGTCTTCGGATTTATTAGACTCAAACTTACTTGACCATAACGAAATACTTTAAATCCTTTCGTAAAACAAAATATGTGTTAACAGAAGGGTAAAAAAAAGATAACAATGTTATCTTTCAAACACCAATTATTTCCTTAATTAGGTGAATCGTTTCAGAGACCATGGATCTTTAATGTTTACTTCCAATCATAATAATAGACAAAGTCAGTAAGAACTTCATCCAGGGGGTCTTATCACCGTAGCCGTAGGGGACTTTGAACAATCTTTACATATAAACCCCGGGAAGAAGTTGGTAGGGTTTAGATGACTGTTTCTTTGAGACACCCATTTTGGGTCGTTAGTTACAAAATTGTTCGGGAGACCCACTAAGACTAGGTATAATTTCAAATTCTTGATTACTACATGTAATTGAATGTATGTTTCACTCAAATATATTAAAGTGATCAGAAGTTGCTGGTGTTTATAAGTAACATCATCCGTGTATCGACATACACATATATATATATATACATAAATCTACACATGTGTAGAGTAAATATATCTACATACATGTATGTATATATATATACAGCTAGTTTATACATTATGTATACAGTCTATATATTGTGTACTTTATACATCGTTTAACGTTATATATATATATACGGTACGTATGATATATGTAGGTGAGATGTGTGTGTACGTGTGTGTGTCTCAGAACATACATCTAAAATGAGTATTCAAGAGACCCTACAGACTAAAATTTTGTTTGGAAAATTAATCCCTTAATCTTACTATTTCGGTTCTATTAATGTATATTACTTTGGATTTATAAAATATACTCGATGGTGTACTTTCGTTTTTGTTAATTGACCGACGAAGCGTATGATATTACTTCTCTTTGATCAATATGACGAAAAATATAAGTAATCAACTGTGATTTTATACAAACCCATAGCGAGGCATCATATATACTCAATGGATTTACTATTCCGTTCTTACACGATTACGAATCCTTTATTTCTTTATTATTATAACCAAATGTTTAATTCGTAATAAATATAAATATATATAAGATAACAAGAGTTAGTACTGTTACGTCAGAGATTCTCTGTCTGTGGTTACTGTGTTCAAAGTTCAGACTCAAAAAAAATAATTGAAGGACACACTGAATCTAGTTCGTTAGATCATAGAAATCCTGAGTTAGATACGTAAGTATTCAACGTCCATGATTATAGACAGAATAGATATAATAAAACTCCTCGTACAGAATATTCAATAAGATGTAAGATTTTTTGTCCAATATTTAACCAATTCAAAGTCTTAATCAGATATACGTAAACTATATCTCCGTAAAAGTTAATAACCTATTCTGTTTGATGTCTACTGAAAAATCTATACAAACTTTTTGTCCGTTCTTAAAAGGGGATATACTAGAATGAATACAGTAGTTAATGTAATGAACTACGACAATCTACAATATAAGTATAACAAAAGAGTAGTCATCCTTTTGTAGGAGTTTAATTTATTTAGATCACGTAACTTCTCTTTTACGTCATTAAAATCAGTCATTAAAGTCCAAACTGTAAAATGTCATATATCAGAAAGGTATTGTCTTATTAGATCGTTATTGTATATCTACTACAGTGATATTTTATTCTATCTTTTTACCTACGTAAGGACTACAAAAGAAAAATTTAGTTAGATTATTTTTGCTTTTTTGGTTCTTTTGATAGCAACTTCGGTCTATTGTTAAGTATATATTCTTCTATGATTACTTATACCACTGGGTACTTAAGTATTGAATAAAAGTGTATTGTCTCAAATTCACAACTTTTGACCTTACGTTACAACTCATCCATAGTTTAGTCTTACATCTTTTTGAAGAGATAGTTTTACATGTACGAAAATTAACGACGACGTGACTTCCTTTTCATGTATTGAGTAAGTTCTTTTCCTTTATTGTTTCTCCTTTTGATAGGATTATTCTAACCATAGATACAAGACCTAAAATTTATGGATGAAAATGTGTTATTATTCTCACGTTCTACAATGAAATAAAAAACTGAGTGACAACTCTAAATTTATAGAAAGTAACAAGTAAAAAATTTTTACGGAATTTTACATCATTTTCGTTTAATATTTTGAATTCTAGTTCCGTTACTTTAATAGATCATAAAGTATAAGAACGACGACGACGACGATTCAGTGAAGTCAGTACAGGCTGAGACACACTGGGGTATCTACCGTCGGGTGGTCCGAGGGGATGTATAAGAATTACCGTAACTTAAAGGGGAAAGGCGTGGAGGGGGGTGGGAGGTGGCGGGCCGTAGATTTCGTTTGTAGACATAATATATACGACGTTCGTTAGACGACTTTCTTTGTAGACCGATATTTAATCAAACGTATTTTATGTAATTGTTTACTTTACGTAAACATGTCTTTTACAAGAACACAACATGTGGAACAGTATGTTATGGATATGTATAATACGTATAATTACCGGTAATAGATTGAAGAATCTTTCCATACATTGTTCATCTTTCATCTTCCGTAAAACAATCAAGTGTGACGGGAGAAATCCGTTACAATTCCATTAGTTTCTCTGCAAGAATTTTTTAATTTAGAATTTTTTTTTGAATGGTAATTTGAAAGTTTTGAATCGTTATCTTGAAAAAAGATTTCGGGGGTTAGACTACACCTACAGGTTTTATAGATAAAAGAAAGGTGACCCAACCAGTCTCTCTCTGTGTATACAGTGTAATATAGTCTCAGACATTAAGCTATATAAATCAACCGTTACATTAAATCTTATGCGTATTTATAATTTTGATTTTAGTGGGGTTTATGTGAGGTTAGATAATAAATTTTTCGTCACGTGATTTTTGCATAGTACATGTGTATTAACGAGAGTGTACATTGTCCGTAGAACACCTTATACTTTTTTAACTTTAGTAGACAAAACCTCTCTCAATTAGATTCCTACTTTTGTGTAAGTCATAAAGAAACTTTATTACTTTTTTTAGTTTAAAATTTTGGACATTTAACTAAATATTTATAGGACTGAAAATTTTTACTACCGGTAAAATGGTTTATGGAGAAAGGTTCTAAAAAGAAAGAAAAATAAAACTCCGTCTTTCGGTAGTGTGGAGTTAGATAGGGAACCTAGGTATTGATTGGACGGAGACTTTACAACTTGTGAAGACTTACGGACGATCATTATCAGCCACAACTCCTGACACCCCTAGGTCCTCAATAAAGACTCAGTGGACAAAGGTCATGGGGTAGTGGTAGAAAAAGTAATTATAGTCCTTTTGACTTTAGACACCTTCAGAGTAATAGTAATTCCGATAGACTCCGTGGAACGGGACTAGGTGAGAGAAGTAGTGAACATTCTTGACGGGTTCGAAATCTAAGACCTGACTTTCCTTCGTCCCGTAACACTCAGACTTGTAGTAAAAGGACAAAAGGTAGTAACGCGAAGACCCCACCGTGTAAACAACCACCACTAAATAGTCCTGAAGAAAGGTATAGTCAGACTAGCAGACTATACTGTGGACACTAAAATAAAGGAAGAAGTCTTAAGACTCTATCACGTATACTCTAACGCAATAAGACTAGGTGTCTTGACAAGACGACGCACAGACTCAGTAAGTAGTGGAAAAGGACACTAAGAGATATCCTCTTCGTGCTGTATGTGGACAACTACCTATTCGGTAGAAATAGAGACAGTAGTATTAGTAGTAGTGGCATTAGTAGTTATAGTGGTAGTAGTGGTGGTGGGTGGTTTGACCGTAGTCTAGCCCGTGAAACTTAACCGAGTCTTCAACAAGACCTTCCTTTGTCGTTGAACCAACACCAATGTCTTGGCAGGAACAACCCTCTTTACCGACTTTACCTTTGTATGTGTAAAGGATTTCCCTGTCTTCCTAGTCGTCAATGTTGACCTAGTCTTTGTTGACATCCTTATGGTCGGTTATGGAGTAGCCACTGTCCCGGGAACCACCTCCACTTCTGAAGTAGTCTTCTTTGTTCGAATAAATATTCGCATAGACCACCACGTTGACTATTTTGTCCTCATCGTATACGTACGGAAGGAAGACCTCCTTTCCGGACTAATTCGAGGTTTGACCGTCAAACCTTGTTGAGTAGTAATGACATGTTGCTTCCATGGCAAACCACCATTGAAAGTGAAAATACGTTTTCACCAAGTCTTATAAAGAGTGAACGTATTCTTTACCAGTTTTGAACTTCACTTCGTCGTACGCATAATCCCCATCCACTATGTAGTCTCTAACCATGTCTACCTCTCACGTCGCATAAAAGGGAACTTCGCCGTAAACTACGGTACTCTACACCATGACATCTAGATTACACTAGTTGGAACCCCCAAAGTTGGTGATAACCCAGTGATCCGTGTCGACCGTCTCGTCAAAATTCGTTGTTTAGTTGTGGTCTTTGGACTTTCCTTCCAACGTCGTTATGAAGTCATAATTTTCTTCGACTCCCGAGTATTTGATTCTCGACTCAACTTCCTCTATTGCAAAGTGATCTTCATCCCAGTCTCCTACGACCGAGACTCACACGTGATTCGCGTCCAAATTCGCTTCACAGTGGTTTACGAACTCTATGTCGCGCACTTCTGACTTGGTCTTTCAATAAAAGACCTTAAACTGATTAGAGTACTAGCATTTGGAATCACCGTCATTTTCGTCCTTCGAGACCCTCCTGCGGGAGACCCGATCTTCACCTCCGTCTCCTAAGAACATTTCTCCGTAAGTCACATAAATGTGCTAATATGTCCAGTCCGTACTGACACGAAAGTCTCCCCATTTGGTTCAGTGACTTTCTTCTTTACACGGCAAGACAGAGGAGAGGCATATAAGACAGTGAAAATCTTTCATCGAACAATAGTAGTGGTCTGTATCTCCAACCTATACATTTAAGTCGATGTCTTTGCCCACTTCTGTACAATTCCCGACAGTCTGGCAGACACAGTCCGTGTTTTTTAAGTGATAGTCTCCTCCGAGGTCTGGTGAGGGGCAGTGGTCTCTCCGGGACTCACCCGACGTCGTTACTACGCGAACCCCAATGATTCCCTCTGAGCCCGTAGCCATCCACCACTGATCCCGACGATCTATTCCTTGGGACTTGTCTTAGTGCGGGTCCATGGCGTCTTGACAGTCTTTGGGACTTCTCCACAACCCTCGGGAGGAGTAATCAATTCCGTATTCTTCCAAGTCCGGGACTTCTTGCACGTACGTAGTCCTGTAGTGACGACCTACGAAGTCGACCTCTTTTGTGTTCGCAAACTATTTCTTGTCGTCCGAACGATCGTGGTTTAAGGTTCCAGAGGCTTCGTCGTGCGCATCACTAGACTACGCCGTACCGTAGTCTTATGCCTCGTTCCGACCCGAGATTATCGTTTAGTGGGGGTCGGTGACCGTCTCTTTGTACGTCCCTGGGGACTAGCGAGAGTTCTCGACGTCATTGAACACCTTCCTAGACTCTCTAGCATATGTGTGCCACTTCGTTAAGTGATGACCTCCTTCGCCTCCTTTTACCCTCGTTTCCGCGCGGTAGTATCCTTCTGTCCTACCTAAGCTTACTGTGTGGCTGTGACCCTTTATGTCCACATCGTACGTTCCGGGTTAGTGATGAACTTCGTCGTCCCCATCACAACTCCCAGACCAACAGTTCGTTGTTCCCCCACTGATCTCCTTTCTGAAGTGATGACATCCTTCCAACCTCTCCACGGAGTGGTAACATGTGACCAACTCAACAGACGCGCACATGGTGCAACTGCCACCCCTGGCTTACCACAGGCCTCCTGCCTCATTTTCGCACTCCACAGTGGAGTCACCCCTTCATGCGTTTCCATCTTATGACGCCGTAGGCGTGTAGACTCTGGCTCCCTGGGACGCTGTCGTCACCCGGACCTCCTCTCCTAAGACAACAGAAGAGTCTAAGCAGTGATAGGTGCAGCCACATTAATCAGACCTCTTCCGAGAGAGATGGACTGGGCTGGAGCCCGTCACAGCAGTGCAGACAACATGATCCTTTGGTGTGTAAAGGTAGTTGCCTTCCTAGGAACTCTCTAAGAAGGCTTGGACTCCTCCGACTTAGAAGACTTCGTAAAGAGCGTCTAAGACCCTATTTCTGTAGCATACACTGCTGGAGACCCAAAAGACTTCCTTTATGTAGCGGTACCCCTCACAATAGCCTCTGCTTACCGTGTCGCCTTCAACGCCCTGACCTCGGCCTTCTTAGTAGCCGAGGCCCTAGCTCGAACTTTGACCAGTTATTTGAGAGAAGGAGTGACTATAGTCATCTATGGAGAACGCTGAGGCAGCATCTTTGACATAGACTTATAAGGTGGCAGGGCCTGTTCAAGTAGACACCTTTAGCCTCTTACCAAAATCTCGGCAGTGAACTTCTCCGACTTCACGGACGGTCTCACTCTCCCCCTCCGACCCAGTGTCAGACACTTCAGCTTCCTTGCAGAAAAGGACCCAGATTAAGTCCCTGACCGACCCTTCACCTTAGACTTCCACACAACCCTTATAGTGAGAAAGGTCTCTTGAGCGAAGGAGAACGACCCCTCGCCAATCAGAATCGGAGCAACATAAACCAGGGGTGAGCCAACATTAAACAACACCATCCTTAGACCCCAAGGAAAGAGGATTAGACCAAACACCGTGGCAGAGATGGTCCTAAGTGTTCTCACAGAGGAAGGTACAGGAAAGGGAGAAGAAGAAGGAAACTTTTCGTTCATTCTAAATTACCCTATATTCCTTTAATCTCTTTTTACTAAAAAAAAAAATCAAGATGGTCAAATAACGATGGTTGGGTAGAGGAAGGTGGGAAGAGTACATACGCACGAGTCAATACATTGGGGTACCTGACGTCGGGAGGTCCGAGGAGACAGGTACCTGAAAAGGTCCGTTCTTATAACCTCACCCAACGGTAAAGGAAAAGGTACTTTGGAATTATTATAGAATTTGACGTAATATGACACTAAGAAGTGAACACCCTAAAACCTTTGAAGAGTATTTCGTTGGGGGGGCGGGGTCTTCTGTGCGGAGATAGAACATTGGTCATAATAGATGGGAACGATTCAGCGAAGTCAGGACGGGCTAAGACACACTGGGGTGTCTGCCGTCGGGTGGTCCGAGGGGGGTAAGGACCCTAAGAGGTCCGTTCTTGTGGCCTCACCAAAGAGGTTACGTACTTTCACTTTTCACTTACACTTCAGCGAGTCAGGACAGACTGAGAAACGCTGGGGTACTTGACGTCGGGTGGTCCGAGGAGGTAGGTACCCTGAAAGGTCCGTTCTCATAACCTCACCCCACGGTACTTCCTGTCATTAATTTGAGTTGCTTTTATAGAATAAATACCGACGAAAAATAAATGAAATGCCTTCATTAATTATCTATAGTGTCGAGACTTCTGTGTTACATCACCATAAATGAATGATTCTCACAATAAATTGTACCATAAATAAAAGAACACAAATATAAAGAGACAAGTCAAGTAGACCGTTGTTCGATTTATTATTAATCGAAGAACATTACATTTTACCGTTATTTTGTAGAATAAAGTTTTAGTTTCATCAACATATAAGTCTGATAAACATACATAAGTCTTATGTAGTGTTAAAATTTCGATAAGATTGTCCTTTCAAATTCTGACCTTCTCCAAAAACCAAAACAAGCAAAAACAAAATTTATGAAAAGGGATCCTCAAGTAGAATTTGGATCCGTCTATAAAAATTGTTGACCAGTTTTATACCAGGATCAGTAAATTAAAACACAAAGGAAATCTTTATGGTAAGTCCACTGGGTCAGAGAGTACTCGTGAATCAATGATACTACCGGGTCCTCACTAGACCGATCTCCAATAGGTTTTGGGTTCCAAAGAAAAATATTTTTGACATATATAATATTATACAGATTAGTATACAAATTTTCTGACTTAACGGTTTGTATAATTCTATACTATAAAAAACAAGTGTACCCTGTACTTAGACAGTCAAACCATCGTGACAGTAGATAATCTAGAAAATTCCAGTGCGAGGAACTTTTTTCTTTTTTTACTGGTTCATGTTTAACCAGTCACTCTTGGACTGGTTATAGTCATCTTTCTTAGACTTAGAATTCGGTACACACGAGTACTCGAAAACAGAGTGTGTGTGCCTTTCGATGTGCATACTTTGTGTTCTAAAGTTCGAGTTACTGACGTAACAATTAGATCTCGAATTAATAAGTCAACCAAATTTCAAAAAGAAAAAAAATTAGAATTCCGTATACTCTGTTGGGACCCTTCACTCAGTCACAATTACGAGACCTAACATAATTACGATTTTACCTATAAGAGAATCTAAGGGGTCTAGGTAAAGGAGGGATCACCATAAAGAACTATTTTAAAACGTAAGACTAACTACGGTACAAGTGTTCCTGTTGATCCTCTAAAATGGTGTATTAAAAGACTTATTTATAAGGAGAGTAGAAGTTCGGGGTCTAGAAGTGCGTGTTCCTTTATTCTTGTCAAACGGAACTGAGTGAGAACCACCTTTTGTGAGAAGAAAGGAATCTGCACGAATGTTTGTAAACGAAATATTAGACTATGTGTCAAAACCACTCCTAGTCACAATTGGAATCGTTATACATCAAAGACTTAAGAAAGAGTGAAAACATTTAGACCTATGAACGGTCAAAGACCATAGTGCGGTGTGAGAATGAGAGATGGTTCTGAAAATTTGAAGTGAGACGAGATAAGTTTGGAGATAAAAGAAGAGAGGAGTAAGAGACGTCTACCAAAAGGACTAATATCTCCGTCATCTTCGGTGGTCTGTTTTTGAGTTGAGAAGGATCGTAATTTTGTAGTTTTGGGTGGTCCTGGTTGGTTTAGGTAGAGGCGAGAAGAGTAGGACAACATTGTCTCAACAACAAGATGAAGGAGAGATTAAAGACGTAAACACAAGATTAGGTAAGAGATAGTAGGAGAGTTCTTAACTTGTGTTGATAAAGGGAGGTGAAACATGAAAGTTGAAACGAAAGAATTACCTAGTAAGAATGGTCGAGTTTGGGTCTAGAGATAAATTTTCCTCGTATTACCTTTTAGAGATTAAGTTACTGATCATAAGTAAAATGGAGAGAGGTACAGAAGTGTCATTTCAAGGGTTTTGTGTACAGTAGATAGAAGAGATATAGGAGACTGTTAAAGAAAAGAAATCTTGAAAATAAAAAACGATTCAAAAAAGAAAAAAAAGAAAAACGAAGTAACACATCGTACACCCTAGAATCAAGGAACCGGTCCTTAACTTAGGTACGGGGGACGTAACCTTCACGCCTCAGAGTTGGTCACCTGGTGGTCTCTGATCTTCAGGGACTAGACTGTTAAAGAAAGTTTAAGGTGTATTGTAACGAAGAGAAGGAGAAACGAATAATAGGGTGTGTTTGGAAGATATAGTAGGAGGATGGTATTCGATACATCTGAAGATATTGTAACAAGAATTTTGTATTACGGTCAGTGCGAAATAAGACAATGTAAAAACCCCTTATTTTTGATATGTGTGTACTTTGTGTTTAAAGAGAAAGTAGTGACACTCTAAGAATCTTGGACTACTTCCACTACCTGGAAAGTAATTAGGTGGGTTTATTCAGAACATGTAGAGATACCCCAGTATGATAGAGTACAGTTGTAAAGTTCTTCTTGTATGCTAGGTATAAGATACTATTGAAATATGTATATACTTTTATGTTTATAAAATTACCTGTGACGAACTTAGAAAGGAGGAGATACCAAAACTATACCTAGTGTGGACAATAGGAAATACTATGGATAATTTTAAAAAATAACTTTTCGGAACTAACACGACCTCTATGAAACAGAAAGTTTCAGTCCGTAAGGATAACCTTCTTTTGAACTTCTTATAAGGGGTTTGATAAGTAAAGGTGCAACAACAACAACAGATCAACGAGTCAGTACAGACTGAGAACACTGTGGTACCTGACATTGGACGGTCCGAGGAGACAGGTACCCTAACGGGTCTGTTCTTATGACCTCACCCAACGGTAAAGGGAGAGGTCCCGTAAAAGGGTTGAGTCCCTAACTTGGACGTAGGGAACGTAACCTTCCGTATAAGAAATGGTGACTCGGTGGTCCCTTTGGTTATAAGTCCGAATTTTGGTAATGGCCATGTTAGGTCCACAAACGGTTGAAGATAGTAAGTAAGGACGTACTTAGCTACTAGTACTTATCACAACACTTGACAAACACAGGGGAGATTTAAGTGTACGACTTTGGGATGGGAAAGTTTCACTGTCAGAATCCTTAACCCCGGAAACCCTCAGTAATCATAATTTACTCCAGTATCCACCTTCGGAGTACTTACCCTAATCACGGAAATATAACTCAGTACTCCCCAACGAAGAAGACGAGAAGAGGTGGTACACTCCTGTGTTCAGACGTCAGATGTTAACCTTCCCACAAACTGTGTGTAGTGTGTGTGTGTCTCTATACGAATCGACTTAAGACAACACTCGAGAACTACTTTACACCTGACGAATAAAACGATTTTATCAGGAAACATTCTCTCTTACCGGTATTCTATTTTTTAGTGACTCCATTACCAAGTACACTTTTGTGTTGGATTGGTGATAAATGACGATCTATTCTTATAAACAAAAGTGTTCAATAGTCGAGTATGTGTACATACATGATTACCTGTGTAAGAATGGTGGTAATTGTTATCTTTTGGACCTAAGATGTGTAATAGAGACAAGACTACTTATCGTATAAACCCGAATTCTACTTTATATTCTATATTTGTCAGTAAAAGAGAGATAAAGTTTTTAATTCTGTTACAATTTTAAATATTTAAATATTTATAGGAATTTCCTAGAACACGACCGTTGTCTGAAATATTATACGCATCAGGTTTGTTTTTATTAGTTTAATTTACCCGTTTTCTTATATATGTGAAATATAAGACCAAGTATAAATAATAGTTAGATAGATAGTGACCAATTCAATCAGTTTTTTATTCGACATCGTTATAATACTTAACGAATTTATAATGAAATCAAGCAATCTTTGTAAATCTTTTACTTTTTCAAGGTTAAACGTTGATGTCAAGTATCGATAGTAATAAAAATTTCAAGCAGTAAAAAGATTAATAGTTGTTTGGAAAGGATAGAGAAAAATTTTTGATACGGTTAATTTCACAGAAGGTTGAAGAAGTATTTTGAGTACAATAATTAATGTGTAATTAGATGTTTCAAGTCGTTGATTAGGATGTTTGTTACTTAGTACGTACGTTGTACTTGAAAAATAATTACGTTGTAGACTTTGGATTGGTTATTAAGTTTTATCTGAAAAATTACAAATTCGTGAACTTATTTTTTATCGATACTATGGAACTAATAAAGAAGTCAAGGTTAATTAAGCCCTTTCTCCAGTTCAAGATGTTTTAATTTTTGTTTTAATAATTGTAAAAATAAGTTGATAAAGTCGGAATAACCAGATGAAAACATACCTTTCTCTCTTTTCCTTTTTTATTATGACAATCGAACCTTTTATGTCTTAACGAGTTTCTTTTAAAGTTTAAAGTCAAAAGTTCTGATGACTTGTAATGTATTGTGTCGTGATACATTTGCATACCCTTTCACGTGAGTTTTGTAACTAGAGATAGGAGGTGTGGTTAAGGAAAGGGATAAAAGTGGGGTTGACACTAACTTTGATTCTTCCCCTTTGAATAGTCTGTCATTCTGACTATAATGGCCCACGTTTCTTTGGGTCCATTAAAAAATAACCACGTCTGAATGACGACTATTTTCGTATTGACCCTTTTACGGTCCTCTATTCACTGTCTATAAGAATAAGTTGATGAATAAGGAATTCCAGAAGAAGACTAACTTCCCGTTTATCAATAAAAAAAATTAATTAATTAAAAACCGACACGTCCCAGAAGTCAACGACGCACTCCCCGAAAGGGATCAACACCACTCGTCTCCGATGAGATATCAACGCGACGTACCTGCAGAGAACAACGTCTCGTACCCGAGATCTTGTACCTGAACCATCAATAATGTGTACCTGAAACGAGTCTTCGTACACCTTAGAAGGGTCTGGTCTCTAGTTTGGGTGCAAGGGACCTAACCGTCCTTTTAAGAATTGATGACGGGGTGGTCCCTTCAGGGTTTATCACGAAAAATGAGAAGTCTAAACCCGAGTATGTATAAACATGTGTCCCACGACGGGGTCCATTTTCGCTCTTAAAGATCGTCCAGGTCGGACCTAACCGTCGTCCTTCCTGTCTGGTCTCACTAAGGGTACTGAAGAAGGATCCCTATGAGTTGATTATGACGAATACTTTCCTTACATTCCTGGTCCTAGTAAATTCAGACTGAAAGGGTTCACCTGTGTTAGTCGTATAAAGTATAACGACACGACACGAATCAGCGAGTCAACACAGACTGAGAAACGCTGGGGTACCTGACATCGGACAGGTACCCCTAAGAGGTCCGTTCTTATGACCTGACCCAACGGTACGGGAGGAGGTCCCCCTAGAAGAGTTCGGTCCCTAGTTTGGGTCCCTAGTTTGGGTCCAGAGGGTGTGATATCCACCTAAGAAATAGTAGACTCGGTGGTCCCTTCGGGTACTTATGACCTCACCCATCGGATAGGGAAGAGGTCCCCTAGAAGGTCTAGGTCCTTAGCTTGGTCCCAGAGGCCGTGACGTCCGCCTAAGAAGTGGTCGACTTGATGGTCCCTTCTGGTCAGATTCCTATCGAGTTAGGATTTTATTCTGAGTAGTCATTTACAATCTTTTCTACTCCTCGATGATTATCAAGAGAGAGAGGTTGTTCCTTAGATCCGGGAGACGGTTCAATGGTTACCCGAACTCCTGGTGAACAGGAGTGAGAAGTAGGTTCGATGTAGTCCCTCTGTCTTCTGTCCCATTGATAATCCCGAACTCGTAATAATGTTTCTATGGGAAGAATAAGAATAATAAAATCTCTTAGATAGGGTAGAGGTTTCAAATACGAAAAGTGATAGGATTTCGACAAATACAAGATAAAAAAAATACGGAGACATCTAGAAGTTTTCTTTACGTACAAGATATCTTAAAAGTTTCCGTATTTACTTGATTGTAATTCATAAATAGTTTAGGTCCGGACGAAATAGTATATTTGACAGAACCCAAATAAAAGTACTTTTTTAAGATCCATGATTCTTTACATTTTGATATTTTATGTCATTATACGAACTTAAAATAAATCTTCTCTTAAGTTCATTTTATATCTTCGGGTCAGGGGTACTCCAAAATCTATTTTAATTATGACTGATCAATTCATAAAAATTCAATGAATGGGACATGTTAAAAACCACGATATTTTTACTTTTATCAGTGACATTTGTCCGTATAGAATTTAAAATTGAGAATTAATAATAATAAAAGGACAATTTTGATTGGTACTTTCTTAGACTGTCGAAAGTGAACCTAGAAATCACAAGAGGAAAAAGATAAAAACAGTGACACTTTGGGAAATGAGTGGGACAAAAAGTACAATAAATCAGAAATGAAAAATTTTAATTTTACTAAAGTTATCAGACTATGTTGAAACAGAGATATTGGAAGTTCCTTTGGTTATATTACACTTAAATTTTTACGCTAAGTTGAATTGACGCTCTCTCTTTATTTTTCTTGGAAATTATACTAAAAGATTTTTGATGTCAATCTCTTCAAGTACGTACATTTTTAGAGGTTAAAGTCGTATACCCTGTTATGTATTAAAATAATTTTTATAAAAATATACCTCAGTGTCGAAAAGTACATGAAAATTTTATGAAATAATAATTATTCCCATTTAGTATCAGTTTATGAATAAAACTCTATATATATATATATATGTGTATGTATAATATGAAATCTAAAATAAGACAATTCTTCGATGTCTTTTTGTAGAGTTACCTCAGGTAAGAGAAGTTGTACGAATGTCTCCACAAAAATTTTTTACCGGATTGAAGTAAATTGAATTGTGTTAACATTACTGGTTTCGACTAAGAGAATAATTAACAGTCCCAACCCCACCTTACATATATTAATAGTATAATTCCTGTTTAAAAAAGAAAGTCATGACACACATGATGTAAACTAATTAACAATAGGAAATTAGTCTCGTATTGAATTGATATATCTAATATTAAGGATAATTCGATTTTATGTATTAAGATGAATTAGTATGACAGATACTCATGACCCTAGTCGCTCAAGATGACATTGACCGAAACGACAAATGACGTTATTCTTCATTTTTCAAAGGAAATCCGGGGGAGTCCGGGATCCTCGTCTTAGATGTCCAGGTTCTTCGGGAAACTAGAGAAAAATAAAGTATCGTGTGTGTACCCACTTAATCCAAACCTACGGAAGTACAACCATACATTTTTGGGTGAAACTTTCTAGAAGGAATACTAAAGGATGCTCTGAGTCTAGTAAACTTAACTGACTTTATGACCGCAACAGGTCCTTATGAATTTCTCGGGACGGGTTTTGTTGGGTCTTCAGAAGACGACTCTGAGGAGTCGTGTTAAAACTTTATTTTATTAAAATTTTCTAACGAAGATTGAGGGACCTCTTAGACTCGGTATAAGGACCCAGACTCTCAAGTATCGTGAGTTCCAGATTGACGACTGACTACTTCCAGAGTCCTACCCAGGGGTGACCGGACGACAACAACAATAACAATTCAACGATTCAGCATAGACTGATAAACGCTAGAGTACCTGATATCGGGTGGTCCGAAGTGATAGGTACCTTAAGAGGTCCGTTCTATGATCTCACCCAAAGGTAAAGGAAGAGGTTTCCTAGAAAGACTATGTCTCTAACTTAGGAACAGAGGACGGTAACGTCCACCTAAGAAATGGTGACTCGGTGGACCCTTCAGGAAACCAGACGACGAAGGAACGTTTATTATTGATTACAAAATCACCAGTGGTCAGACTGAGTCCTTGATGACCCCAAATGTCTTAGAAGAGTGAAGTAGTTTTGTCTGAGGTTCTTCCAACATTTTTGTCAGGTCATCACTTCTAACAGTTATATAAAAAAACTGACTTGTGAATTTTAAGTGTAAATGCCCTATTGTCTTATTTTGGATGCCCAGTAAGACCAAAACAATCTAAAAGATTTTCTCGTACAATGAGTGTGTACAATGAGTTGTAAGGTGTTTTGTTTTTTCGTTGTGACTACATCCATCCGTTCGTTCCGAGTAAATTAACAAGTTTCCAAAATTCGGTTCAAAGTGTCACTCTTTTCCGTTTTCGTAACATTTGACGTTAGAAAAATTTCCCACTAAAAATTTATAGTAATACATTGTCATGGACATCACATCATACCATGTCCGACTTGTTCCTGTTACATATCACTAAATTGTTTCTGTCAACAATATGTTTATTTTTCCTATGTTTTGTCCTTTTACGTGACTAGATTGAGTGGTGCATAAATTTAAATTATGTATACTAATAGTTCTGAGATTCTGTACATGAGTTTATTACAGAAGATATTGATACACTTTCACTTTCACTTCAACAAGTCAACGCAGGCTGAGAAACACTGGAGTACCGGACATCGGATGGTCCGAAGAGCCAGGTACCCTAAAAGGTCCGTTCTTATGACCTCACCCAATGAGAAAGGAAGAGGTCCTCTAGAACGGCTGGGTCCCTGACTTGGACCCATTGGGTGTAACATCCGTCTGCGAAATGGCAGACTCGATGGTCCCTTACGTTTTTTCGTTTTGCCGACAGACTCCTCCGGAATGTTTATCGACACTCTTCTTTTCTTCGTTTTTCGTTTCCTCTTTTCCTTTCTATATTCGTAGACTTACGTCTCAGGGTTTCTTATCTTTCCTCTCTATTCTTTCGGAAGAAATCTCTAGTTACGTTTCTTTATCTCCTTTTGTTGTCTTACCCTTTCTGATCTCTAGAACAGTTCTTTTAATCTCTATGGGTGAAGTGTGGTCAGTCTTACCGACGCTAGGTTTTTAGACGTTCGTTATTTACGACCTCTCCCACACCTCTTTTCCCTTGGGAGGATGTGACAACCACCCTTACGTTTGATCATGTCGGTGATACCTCTTGTCACACCTCTAAGGAATTTTTTAACGTTTATCTTGATGGAATACTGGGTCGTTAGGGTGACGACCCGTATGTGTGGCTCCTTTGGTCTTAACTTTCTCTGTGTACATGGGGTTACAAGTAGCGTCGTGACAAATATTATCGGTCCTGTACCTTTGTTGGATCTACAGGTAGTCGTCTACTTACCTATTCTTTCGACACCATGTATATGTGTTACCTCATAATGAGTCGGCAATTTTTCTTAAGTAAACTTAGTCAAGACTACTCTACCTACTTTGACCTCGGCTAATATGTCTCACTTCATTCGGTCTTTCTTTTTGTGGTTATGTCATATGATTGTGTATATATACCTTAAATCTTTCTACCGTTACTGCTGGGACATACGTTCTGTCGTTTTTTCTGTGTCTACACATATTGCCTGAAAACCTGAGTCTCCCTCTCCCTCTCCCACCCTACTAAACCCTCTTACCGTAAGATTGTACATATGATAGTACATTCTTAGTTTAGCGGTCAGATACAGACTGCGTCCTATGTCGTACGAACCCCGACCACGTACCCCTACTGGGTCTCTCTACAATTACCCCTCCCTCCACCCTCCCCCCAAGTACAAACCCTTGCGTACATTCTTAATTTCTAAAATTTTAATTTTTTTATTTTTTTTAATTTTTTTTTATTTCACTTAATTAGGTAATTTTTTTTTTTCTTTTAATCTCTATGGTTCCCTTGTAAAGTACGTTTCTACCCTAGCTACTTCCTGTCTTTAACATACCTGAGTTGTCTTCGTCTTCTATAATTCTTCACCGTTCTTATGTGTCTTTTTGACATGTTTTTTCTAGAATATCATTCTAGAAAAAATAGACCAGAATTATGCTGGGTCTATTAGTGTTACCACACTAGTGAGTGGATCTCAGTCTGTAGGACCTTACACTTCAGTTCACCCGGAACTTTTCGTAGTGATGCTTGTTTCGATCACCTCCACTACCTTAAGGTCGACTCGATAAAGTTTAGGATTTTCTACTACGATACTTTCACGACGTGAGTCATCCTGTCGTGTAAATCTTTTGAGTCGTCACTGGTGTCCTGACCTTTTCCAGTCAAAAGTAAGGTTAGGGTTTCTTTCCGTTACGGTTTCTTAAGAGTTTGATGGTGTGTTAACGTGAGTAGAGTGTGTGATCATTTCATTACGAGTTTTAAGAGGTTCGGTCCGAAGTCGTCAAGCACTTGGCACTTGAAGGTCTACAAGTTCGACCAAAATCTTTTCCGTCTCTTAGGTCTCTAGTTTGACGGTTGTAGACGCCCTAGTACCTTTTTCGTTCTCTCAACGTCTTTTTGTAGATAAAGACGAAATAACTGATACGGTTTCGGAAACTGACACCTAGTGTTATTTGACTCCTTTTAAGAAGTTCTCTACCCTTATGGTCTGGTGGACTGTACGGAGAACTCTTTGGATATCGTCCAGTCCTTCGTTGTCAATCTTGACCTGTACCTTGTTGTCTGACCAAAGTTTATCCTTTTCCTCATGCAGTTCCGACACATAACAGCGGAACGAATAAATTGAAGATACGTCTCATGTAGTACTCTTTGCGACCCGACCTTCTTCGTGTTCGACCTTAGTTCTAACGGCCCTCTTTATAGTTAGTGGAGTCTATACGTCTACTGTGGTGGGAATACCGTCTTTCACTTCTCCTTGATTTTTCGGAGAACAACTTTCACTTTCTTCTCTCACTTTTTCAACCGAATTTCGAGTTGTAAGTCTTTTGATTCTACTACCGTAGATCAGGGTAGTAAAGTACCCTTTATCTACCCCTTTGTCACCTTTGTCACAGTCTAAAATAAAACCCCCCGAGGTTTTAGTGACATCTACCACTGACGTCGGTACTTTAATTTTCTGCGAATAAGGAACCTTCCTTTCAATACTGGTTGTATCTATCGTATAAATTTTCGTCTCTGTAATGAAACGGTTGTTTCCAGGTAGATCAGTTCCGATACCAAAAAGGTCACCAGTACATACCTACACTCTCAACCTGACACTTCTTTCGACTCACGGCTCCTTAACTACGAAAACTTGACACCACAACCTCGTCTGAAAACCCTCAGGGAACCTGACGTTCCTCTAGGTTGGGCAGGTAGGATTTCCTCTAGTCAGGACCCCCAAGAAACCTTCCTGACTACGACTTCGACTTTGAGGTCATGAAACCGGTGGAGTACGTTTCTCAACTGAGTGACCTTTTCTGGGACTACGACCCTCCCTAACCCCCGTCCTCCTCTTCCCCTGCTGTCTCCTACTCTACCGACCTACCGTAGTGGCTACCTCTACTCAAACCCATTTGAGGCCGTCAACCACTACCTGTCCCTCCGGACCACACGACGCTAAGTACCCCAACGTTTCTCAACCTGTGCTGACTCGCTGACTGGACTTAACTGTTGATATATTATTAATCTACATATAATGTCTTTATTCGTATTAATATTGATGTTGGTTTACTTTTTCAAAAATTTTTCTTATAGGTGAAATCAAATTGGATCTTTTCCAAATTTAAGAAAAGACTTGTACTCAAATATTTAATTAAAATTTTGTCGTTAAATATTATAGATACCACTACGACAACATGTGTTGTTTACATTAATTTTACGTATTCGTTATTTAATTAGTTTAATAGGTTGAAATTTACGTGTTAAACCTTCTAACTCAAAATGACGTGTCTATAACTAATCTTATAAATTTTAGACACTGACTTTTCTACTCCCGTTAATATGTAGTGGAGACAGTAAGGAAAAATTGTCTTCGTTGTTTATCATGTCAGAAATCTTTTGTCGAATAGGTTTTATTATTATCTTATTCAGTTATTCCATGTAATGTTATAATCCATTAGTTTGTTGTACTAATTATCCTACTTTACCATGACCATTTTGGGTACTTTATTTGTCGTTTGAGTTTTCTGTGAATGTAGATATAATCGGTGTATTTAGCATTTTAAATCTTTAGAACATCCTTGGTAGTGTGACTTGGTGTTCTGTCATGACGACAGTTCTGAAAATGACGATACATAAATGATGTCTTTGTTATAAATTCTATTGTATTAAAGTTATTACCTGATTTTTATATACCTGACTTTACGGTAACATCAGAAGGACTAGTCTTTCTTACTCAAGACCTCTCTTGGTTATAAAAGGAATATTTTTATCCTTCTCGACTTTGAAACGTATTTAACCAGAAGTTGTTTCTTGAAAGACCTTATTAATTCCCTATTTGATTTAAAATTGGGAACTAAAAATTCTCATTATAGTATGGTCTTATAGTTTAGTTTATGGTGGAAAATGATTTTGTACAATTACATGTTTTACAAGATTCCGTGATTCTGTAGGTACCTCTAATTCACTACACAGGTTCGATCGTAGAGTAATCAAGTTACCACAAGGTTAGGAAACTTATTTATCTTTAATTCAATATTATGAAAGCTAAAACATGTTTACACTTTCACGATGTTTACTATCTTCTTGAAACATAAAACACAGTTATATCTAAGTAAGATTTTCCTAGTGAGTCTTTAATATAGATATCTATTATCTGTAAACTAGACAATAAGGTATACGTAATTCGAAGAAAGAATTTTTATTCTTTCTTTTTTAAGTTTTTCAGATTTGAAAATCACATCACCGATTTCAATCTTCACAATCAACAAGTCAGTACAGTCTGAGAAACGTTAGGGTACCTGACATCGGGCGGTCCGAGAAGACAGGTACCTTAAGAAGTCCGTTCTTATGACCTCACCCAACGGTAAGGAAAGAATTCCCTCTCAATCTTTTACGTTTTGTATTTATCGATTTTAATAAAAAAACTGACCTTTTAACATGATACAAGTCTTTAATCTCACCATATTAATTTGGTTCTGTCATTTTAATTTACTTACCAAAATTATATTAAGTAGTGGATTTTATCTGTTATCCTGATCCCCCCTAAAAATATATGGTATACATCAATTAAGTGTACACTATAACCGGTTGTATCAGTTACCATGTGATGATTTCTATAGTAAAAACCTTACCTAGTTATACACCCTGAAGTCACTCCCTACTGTGAGTTACCTTTTCGTAGTATACCATATCGACTTTGGTACCAGTCAATTAAACTATGAGTGGAAAGTTATTGTCGAGTGTAAGGTAAATTTTTATTGGACTAAAACGTTTTATTACGATTTATTCTTCTCATCCTTTCTGCCAATATGGATCCTGTACTCCGTCGAGTATTATAATAAAAATTTATTACTATGACGGTAATACTCTCACAACAGGACACGAATCAACGAGTCAGTACAGACTGAGAAACGTTGGGGTACCTGCCATCAGGTGGTCCGACAAGACAGGTGCCCCTGAGAGGTCCGTTCTTACGATCTCACCCAATGGTACGGGAGGAGGTCGCCTAGAAGGATTGGGTCCCTAACTTGGGTCCAGAAGACGTAACGTCCACCTAAAAAATGGTAGACTTGGTGGTCCCTTCGGGTAGTACTCTCGTCATTATAAGTAATCGACATTTGCAAGATTCAACCCTTTATGAAACCGTTCAAAATACCGGACACCGAACCTTCCTAGGTCTTAGCTTGTAGATTACAAGACAATTTAAGAAATTGAATTTATGAGTTGATCAATTCTTGATATTACAATACTTGCTCGAATATTATCTAATTTTGGGACGATACCGTGTGTCTGGTGTTTCCTTTTAGTTGTTTGTAGTTAAAAGGAAGATATGTATCTATATTTTGTACGAGGTGAATTATAATGAACATTGGTGACGATAATTTTTGGACACTTTTAAAGTCTCTCATCGGAGTATTTTCCCTACTGGTTTCTAATAAATGTAATTACATGCACACACACAAACATATGTAAATACTCGTACTTATACGTACTATACATACATACGTATATACGTACATGTACATATACATGATATCTTAAGGTAAATAATGAAATTTTAACGAATATGATTGCTTTCTTTCTGAAATCAATACATGTGAACATTTGACAGGTTAATACTATCCGTCGTGAAAGAAGTTAATAACGTATACCAAACTCTAGTTTCTAAAAGGACATTGTGAATCTCTTCTACGTACGTTTATTTTATGTTAATCTTTGTTGAAAAAACGAACAAAAATGTCTTATTTTGACCGTTTGGATTCTTCTTTCTAGGGGGAGTGGTGGTTAAATATTTTCTATCTACTTTTATAGATTCTATTTGAAGACTCTTCGAAACATATCCATAAAGTTTCATGGAGTGTACTAGGAACTTAGTACATGTATGAATGATTTATGAAACCCCCGACTTTCTCCCTCCTTTATTTGTGTTTACTTTGTTTGAAAAGTAATAAGTTTTAGTTTCAGAAATATAAAAGAATCGATAAAAGTAAACTGCTGGTGATATCTGTGATGTTATCCAGACCGTCAAGAATAAAGTGTTTGTCTTTTGAAGTCATAATTCTTATTTAAGTGAATAACACGATATGGTATAGACGACTTACTTTTACTTTTTCCTCGAGACACGAAATGTTTCAATGGACTATTAAGTCTGATTTTTTCTTTAGTGAAACGGAAAACCTGTTTCTTGTATTTCAGTCTCTCTTTCGTGGTTACGTAAGTCTTTAATTTGATCGGAGGAAATAAATTATTCCACATAGTCCCCCCGTGAATGGTCCCAGTAGCCTTCCGTACAGGTGTTAGTCGACCAGTGACATAAAAGGTATATTCGGTAATCACGTATACCGATGATAAACTTCTTGTATTGAGTATAACCCATCATTTAATAATTCTTATCGTGGGATTTTCTTTCTACCGTTATTGATATGTTTAAACAGTAAGAGTCTCCTCACAATTGTATGATCTGTCGAGAAAAATCTTTTGTAAAAGAGTAGACAGTTATTTTTTAAAGCATAAAATAATTGGATTCTTTTTTAAAATGTGTTACAATAGTCCGACTCGAATACTATAAACACTCAATCCTTCTATGACCATTTGATACGAAATAAATAAATGAATAAAAAACGAGACATTTTTAGTCTAAATCAAAGACTTTTAAAGTAAAAAATTGAGTTTGAGTACTTTACGTATTTACTCATCGGTTTTCACATCTAATGATAAAATCTGTTCGTACATCGTAAATATTCTTCGTTTTACACTTTTTGATTAAAGAAAGAAAAAGAATTGTTATACATTTGGTCTGTTATTATCTTAATAATGGAAGAAGTGTAGTAATGATGATGATGATGATGGTTCAGCGAAGTCAGTACAGACTGAGACACGCTGGGGTACCGACTTTACTTTTTATCATATAAGAGTATTTAAGGTGAATGTTTAAAGAGTTAAGTGTCACAAACAAGATCTGTAGATTTAATTTTTCAACAATGTTTAGAGGAGTAAAACAAATATACTATAAGGTGTGGTCAAAAACAAATCTACGTCCAAGGATCCCGAATTCCCTGAGGACGACAGACATAAGTCTCAAGTCACAGAACCTGGACGTGACCCCCGAAGGGATTCGGTGTGGGTCAACCCTAAAAAAGTTAATGTGGTGTTCGTGGTTCCTTTTCAATTATGACCCTACGAGTCTTAGACAAGAAATAAAAGAAATTAAGAACAGTACCCACCTCTCCTTCTTCTGTACGTAGTAAAGGATTCCTAATGGACGGAGCACAGGGTTTTCAAGACAGAGTTAACTGAAGTGTAAACAATGAACCCTTAAACTTAGTTTCTTTTCCTGAAAGTTCTGGATGTGATAAAAGATGAGATAAAGGGAACACGACTATGTCATACTACTCCTTTGTTGTCTGTCGACATAGTGTCGTGACTTATAAGATCTGGGTTAAGGAAGGGATTGACCTTCAACAGCAAGACAGCGATTCAGCACAGGCTGAGACGCTGGGGTACCTGACGTCGTGTCGTCCGAAGGGATAGGAAGTGATAGAGGATCCCGAACGAGTTTGAGTACAGGTACCTCAGTCACTATGATAGGTTGGTAGAGTAGGAGACAGCAGGGGAAGAGGAAGACGGGAGTCAGAAAGGGTCGTAGTCCCAGAAAAGGTTACTCAACCGAGAAGTCTTGTCCACCGGTTTCATAACCTCAAAGTCGAAGTCGTCGTCAGGAAGGTTACTTATAAGTTCTAACTAAAGGACTACTAACTAACCAAACTAGAGGAACGACAGGTTCTCCGAGAGTTCTCGGAAAAGGTCGTGGTCTTAAACCTTCGTAATTAAGAAACCGTGAGTCGGAAGAAATACCAGGTTGGGAGTGTAAGTTGACACTTTCATGTTTCATAAACTGACAAGAAACTCAGGAAAAGAAACATTTCTTTCCGATATGATCTACTATAGATCGAGATTCAGAAGACTTTCAATAATAACCGCTTCAACATCAGAGGTACATTAATTTTTATCATCATTCTTGGATCCCGAACGGACCACCGAACCTACCATTTATTAGACGGACGTTACGTCCTCTACATGTAAGCTAGAAACCCAACTCGTCTAAGGGACCTCTTCCCTTACCGATGGGTGAGGTCATAAGAACGGACCTCTTAAGGTACCTGTCTCCTCAGACCGTCCGATATCAGGTACCTAAGTGTTTTTCAGTCTGTACTGACTCGCTGATGTAAAAGTGCAGTGATCATAATTAGTGACATTTAAAACTTATTAATTTATATCGAAGACGTAGGGATAGAGGGGCGATCTCTCGAGTATGTTTCGGATTTCAGTAGTTTCCGTTGTCATATGTTAGTAAACATTCAAGAATAGGATCTATAGTTTGGTGTTACTGATGTTACGATAGTTATGTACTCTGTTAACTAGAATATCAATGGTTTAGAACTATCGGTAGACAGTTTTTGAGTACGAACCAAACCAGAAGAGGGAGGTTGACGACCATGTCTTGCCGTTTGAAGAGCTAGTACCATAGTATTTGATGAGCTCCAGAGAGGGTGCATTGTTCTTCCGATCATATTAAGAGACCCAGTCGAACTTGTAAAAGACCAAGACTTGATGTTTGAAGTCTCCTTTTTTTTCATGTCAATAACTGTGTTGACAGTGGGAGATCTTAGAATTGTTCACTTTGTATAAGATACTTGTAAAAACAACATAAAAGTATCTCCAACTTTTCAATGTGAAGGGTGACACCGAGAAAACAAGTGCGGTAAAGGACATAGACTTTATGAAGAGGTAAGGGGTGACACTTACTTTTTCTAACGGAAGGATCATTTGTTTCCTACAATGTTGGTAGTTCGGTAGTGTAATCTCGGAGGGATTACCACATGGGACTCCTTTGAGTCCTACTCTTTTGTGTCCTTTGACCAGGGTCCATCGACTCCGGATGTGGGTTCCTCGTTAAAGTCACTCTGGTCTGAGAACTTGAAAGTGTATGTGTCTTTTCACGATTCAAAGAACTCTCAAGACCAAAAGAGATTAATTGTCATTAGAAAACCACAAGGATGATACATCAGAAACTACGTTTTTGAGGATGTATAGGACTAAGGGGGGAACGAAGAAATCTTGTCGGGGAGTTACACTAGACTCTCAGGACAGAGGGTCCCAACTTCAGGAGTCTTACAAGTGGTTTATTAGGTATTGAGAGCTGAAAGTCGAACACGTAAAAAAAGTTAGTTGTAGAGGATGGAGACAAGTTCAGACTGGAAGTTTCTTACAGAAGTGGTTCACGTCATAAAAGACAATTCGTGTGAGACTGGAGACGACCTAACCATAGACAGTAAAAGTTAACAGACAGAACAAAATGGTGTTAATAACGTAATTAACATACGAGAGAATATAAAAAGAAAAGACTTGTTCAGAAACGAGGAGACACACACGTACGATTCAACGAAGTCAGCACAAGTTGAGGAACACGGGGATACTGACATCGGACGATCCGAGGAGACAGGTACCCTAAGAGGTCCGTTCTTATGACCTCACCCAGCGGTACGGGAAGAGGTCCCCTAGAAGGGCTGGGTCCCTAACTTGCGTGTAGAGAATACTAAGGACGTAACCGTCCGTCCAAAACAATTGGTAATCGTGGTGGACCTTTCGACTAGAAATAAGACGCTCATCTATTATTCGTATTATTGGTCTCCCAAAAAAAAAAATTAAAGATATAACGTATCTTTTGACAGAACTTACATACCCCTTATGTTTAAGTAAAAGTCTTTATTTGTTTCCTATAGAAGTTCACATACCACAAAAATAATAAGAATAAACCGTGGACTGTTTATACGAATCGAGTATACTCCTCTTAAAGTTTTGATTTTCTACCAGAACAAACATTTAGAAACTTTAGTAATTTTTAAGGGATAGTGTCTTTTGGTATCCGCTTGTTGACTTTGATAATAAAGTTATAAAAACGACTGTTTTTTTTAGGGTGAAACCGGAGTATTTACCTAATTCGTTAATTAAAGTCTCTTAATATTCTATACAGACAGAGTCGACTTTTTTATAAAACTTTGAGCAAACCTCTGAAGAATTTTACTTGACTTCGGGCACGACCTTGAGTACCGTCTTTACGTCAGGGTAGTCTTTCTCGTGAGACTATGAAAGACTTTATGTAAGTATTACACTAGGAGACTTGATCAACACTTCTTTTTTTAAATTTTTACGTACTATAGTACGATTACTTCGTGTCATTATTTATATTATAGAAGGTCCGACCTCTCTCACCCCGTTCTCTCCCTCTCTTTCCAGAGGTTCCAGTTTATCATTAGTGATACGAGTGTCTTAGGTCCGAAACGAAATTTCCATAGGGACTTCAATGTTTCAGTGGTGTGCTCTGGTGCGTCAGGTGACTTCAGTTGGTTAGTAGTGGTGATGGTTTTGATAAAGATCCTGAGTACGTTCGTCGTGGGACTCTTACACTGGTTTTTCGGAAAAAAAACAGAAATGACCCGACATCAAAAGGGGTACTTGTCTCCTCCCGTGGATTTTGATGGTTGACTGGAATATTTACCTTTGTAAAATATATGTCATAAGTTATTGTCTGTAAAATTGTATACATACGATACGATCGTCACCATATGGTAACTCAGTCTCGTTATATTTATGTATATGTGTATATACGAAATTTAGTTATCTCCTTATTGAAATATACTCGATCTCTGTCTTGAAAAGTGACAATTTTAATATCACAATAAACAAATAGTTCCTATATCCTACGTCACAAGGAAACCTTTATTCTCGTGTTAAGAAAGTAATAGTTTTTTGTACTTAAGTCTTATTCTTTTACACAAGGATAAATCCAGATCTGACGTAGTAGTAAGGAGATAGATCACTGTGAAGATGTTTGCAGGTGGTCTACCGTCTTCTCGTAGTGTAGTAGAGTTTTCACTCCGCCAGTGCATTGAATGGTAATCTCTGTGTTTCTAACAGAACCAGACGAAGACTACTTGGAGTACAGACAAAAATTTTCCGACTTTCACTAAAACCTGTTATAGTAAACACCTAAAACAAGTTTTCAGTTGAGGTGAAACGTATCTCACTCTTACTAAATTTCACTTGAGAGAAAAGGAGTTTCTACTTTGATAGTATTTTACGTACCTTCAAAATGCGTGCGTGTGTTTTGTATTTTCAAGCTCTTTTTATGTTTTAATGACTGAAGTTTTATGTGTTTCCTGACGAAGGAGTTATCACGTTCCTTAAAACTAGTCCACAGACACAAATAGAGGGGAATCATAATCTTTAGTCGTCCATAAAGTTTAAGATTCTTAGTCATAATGATATTTTATCCTGAGATTTTTCTTTAAGTGTAAAGAAACGGTGGTCCTAAATTAAGTAAATGAATGAAGAAATATATAGACATTTTCGAATAATCATTGTTGTCTGACCAAGGTTTATCCTTTTCCTCATACAGTTCCGACATATAACAGTGGGACGAATAAATTGAATATACGTCTCATGTAGTACTCTTTGCGACCTGACCTACTTCGTGTTCGACGTTAGTTCTAAACGGCCCTCTTTATAGTTATTGGAGTCTATACGGCTACTGTGGTGGGAATACCGTCTTTCACTTCTCCTTGAATTTTCGGAGAACAACTTTCACTTTCTCCTCTTACTTTGTCAACCGAATTTCGAGTTGTAAGTCTTTTGTTTCTAGTACCGTAGACCAGGGTAGTGAAGTACCGTTTATCTACCCCTTTGTCACCTTTGTCACCTTTGTCACAGTCTAAAATAAAACCCCCCGAGGTTTTAGTGACATCTACCACTAACGTCGGTGCTTTAATTTTGAAAGGAACCCTCCTTTTAATACTGGTTGGATTTATCGTATAAGTTTTCGTCTCTGTTAATGAAACAGTTGTTTCCAGGCAGATCAGTTCCGATACCAAAAAGGTCACCAGTACATACCTACACTCTCAACCTGACACTTCTTTCGACTCGCGGCTTCTTAACCACGAAAACTTGACACCACAACCTCTTCTGAGAACTCTCAGGGAACCTGACGTTCCTCTAGTGTGGTCAGGTAAGATTTCCTCTAGTCGGGACCCACAAGAAACCTTCCTGACTACGGTTTCGACTTTGAGGTCATGAAACCGGTGGAGTACGTTTCTCAACTGAGTAATCTTTTCTGAGACTATGACCCTCCCTAACCCCCGTCCTCCTCTTCCCCTGGTGTCTCCTACTCTACCGACCTACCGTAATGGCTGAGTTACCTGTACTCAAACTCACTTGAAGCCCTTAACCACACGACGTTAAATACCCCAGCGTTTCTCAGCTTGTGTTGACTCGCTGACTTGACTTCACTTGACTTAAATTATCAAGTTTACATATAACATTAATTTTCGAATAAAAATTTGTGAGGAAAACAAATAACTATTAGTATCCAATCATTGTGTAATATTCGATATCGACTTCGAATAGAAAATCTACGACTTTATGTCTTAAAAGATCTTTTTTGATATATGAAATCTTACATAAGTTCTCTTTCTGATCATGAAGATATATATCAGATACTGGAACGGTTGCCCAATGAAAAGATTCCATCCTGTAGGATGGATAGAGGATTTATTGTTAGAACGATTAAGTGGTGAACGACAAGTCTGTATTTTGACCCATTACAAAGTTTGTATTTTGACTGATGTCTCATTCAATAATTAAAAGTGATTAAAAAGGTTCGAAGGGAACAAGAAGTATAATTTTAGTCAAATGGAATAATCTTCCCGTATGTCAAATATTTCGTATAAAGATCTAACTTTTTAGTTCTTTCCGAAAGGTCTAGTTGTACATGACTGTGGTCAATGTTCGATGTATTATTCTATCATTGTTTTTATATTAAAGTAACTAATATCCCTCGAGTCATGATACAACACCTCTTCCTTTACCGTTGGATGAGGTCATAAGAACGGACCTCTTAGGGTACCTGTCTGCTAGGACCATCCGATGTCAGGTACCCCAGTGTTTTCAGTCTTTACTGACTCGTTTATTTGGATGATGGTCTTGATACAACTCCAGGGTAAAGGAAGAAATCCTCTCTTAGTGTACGCGACTAAGGAAAGATGCTCGATGTACACTGAACATAGTATCAGTGACTAAGAAATTCCTTGTGACTGGTTCCTCTTAGACCAAGGACGTTCGAGTTCCGATATTCGGTTCGACACTGTTTCGACCCCAGGAACAGTTCAACGTGTCTTATGTTCGTTATGAAATTATATTCAAGTTGGGTCTACCGTGATCGTCATTTCTTAGACGGACGGTTATGTCCTCTGTGTTCTCTACCCCCAAGTTAGGGTCCCAGGTCTGGTAGAGGACCTCCTCCCGTACTGTTGGGTGAGGTTATAAGAACGGACCTTTTGAGTTACCTGTCTCCTCCGACCGCCCGACGTCAGGTACCCCGGAGTTTCTCAACCTGTACTGACTCGTGAGTCGTGTTCACGTTTCCTAGGAGTGTATATTTCTTACTCTCCAAGAATTAATTTTTGAACAAAAATTGTAAGTGAAGAGTAGACGAACCGAGATCCGTGAGAACCTGTATGTTTATTTCCTCCATGGTAGAAACGGAAGTCCTTTGAGTAAAGATCCTATCGGAGAGTGGGAATTTAAATCATTCGGTAATTTACATTACCCACGAAAATCAAAGGTTTAGGATCTACGGTAAATGTCTCCTTACGTTTTATTTGACGTTTTTTTTTTTTCAGACAGTAAATCGGTTTAATCCAACACGAAAAGTTTTCATATCCAAAAATGGGTGATCTTTAACATTTTTGAAGTGTTTGTATCGAGTGTTTCAGGAGGTGGAAGAGTAATGAATTTACTTACCTATACTTCTCACTTGTGGAGGATGTGTCCTTACAGGTGTAGAACGTTTAGGGTATTCTAATTATCCGTTCCGTGACTCACAGTGCTCCTTTGTTCTTTTTTTCCATCCTTTTCTTTTCCTTCATTCACTTCTTTTCGTGTTCCCTCCTCTTGTACTGTTGAAAGTGACACCGTTCAGAGCACTACTCGAGTAGTAATTCGACCACGTCTACCAGGTCCCCTCTGTCTGCCAGGGAAGACAGGGACGACGAGATGTACGGGGGAACCCTTTCCCTGTGTACGGGACCCCCTCTTCCACGTCAGAATCGAGGTACCTAGTACTTATTTTTACTTCTCCCTCCACTTTTCTACCCCACTACTAAAACTCCCTCACCGTCTCTTTTACAGTGATCCAAAAATGGGTGATAAAGGGTAACAGAAACTCCAAACCATGTCCACCTGTGTCGGGGACCGTTTCATGAAGGTACTTAAGTGTGATCATTTAGGTGGTGGAAGAACGAACCCCAAATACTCGGAGTAAAATTTTTAATAGTTCTGTCCATTACATTACTGATGACACTCTTCTTGGACTTCTCACTGCCTGAGTCTTCTGTTAGCTATAATTCCAACACTAGAGGGGAGTCCCTCATCGTCTACAATTGTTTTGATCACGTTTCTGACGGTGTTTACGATTTCTATTATTGATTTTTACTGGACAATAACGAAACATGAAAAGTTACTAATGTACGGTAAGGGAAATCTATTCATTGGTTTTTTTTTTTTTTTTAGAAAGTTTAACATGGAGTCAGTCAGTCAGAAGAGATCCTTTTGTGTCATTGAAACAATTGGTATGTTAAGTATTGTATGTTAGAAGGTTCTTCATTTATTAGAAGGACATGAAAAGAGATATATCAATCTCGTGTCAATTACATGTACACTGGAATTACTTACGATAAATGTTGATGACTGGAAGAGTCCTTCCACCCAGAGGACTACGTATTAAGTAACACTGTAAAAGAGTCCTTCAATGTCTTTTAAAGAGTATCGAGTTTATGTTGTAATTCGATACTTCTGTGTGAAAAGTACGATGGGAAGGAACTTTTAGTAAAGTATAAAATATCAAAAAAATGTCAAACGTAATACACATAATATTACGATCGTTTACTCTAAATTTCACGTAAATATTGAGATAAATTGTTTATTTTTGGAATTTGTATCTTTTGAACCCATCGTGGGATATGAACACTATCGAACGGGAGGCGGAGATATATGTTTATATGTCGACGTGCGTGTGTGTGTATATGTTCTCATGTATGTGTTTGTGTGTGTGTGACATAATTATCTTCGATATTTAGACCTCATATGTTCTCATATGTGTGTGTGTGTTGTGACATAATTATCTTCGATGTGTAGACCACATATGTTATCATATGTGTGTGTGTGTATGTGTGTGTGTGTATGTGTGTGTGTGTATGTGTGTGTGTGTGTGACATAATTGTCTTCGATGTCTAGACCTTATATAATACAAGTTCCCTGACCTGACGGAACGTTTGAAATTGAATAAATTTGGAGTGTTGTTGGGATGTTCCACCGGTAAAATTTTTTAAATTTTTATATATACATAAAACCGGTACAGAACACCGGACGTCCTAAAATCGAGGAACTGGTCGATGACGTGAGCACGGGGGACGTCACCTTCGTACTTCAGAATTAGTGTCGTGTCGGTCCCTTAGGGTTCCACCCGTAAAATTTGAGTAAAATAGTCACTTCTCTTACTCCGAATTTTTTTAATTTATTGATCTGGTATAAATACATTGATTATTCATAAACGTGACCCCAAACTTTGGTTTTCAACTGACCCGAAATTTCGGGGTCGAGGAAGGGTGACATGAAGTCCTACGGGGCCGAAGATCCCCCTCTCAGAACGATCACCCTCCTCTCCCGTCGCCCGTCCATAACCAAGGTCCTTCCGTCCCCTGTTTCGACCTGTAGTGGAGGACAAACACACCAATGACTGTATATAAAGAGTAATTGATTTTCTGTTAGAAATGATTAAGGAAGTTCTAGTTTACCAAGATGATTTAAGACACTAAGAATCTTCTCGGTCGTGGGTAAGGTACTACGGGTTTCACGTACGGAAAATTATTTGTCGTTACGATACATTTTTACGTTTTTATCTCCTGACTCAAGACCATTTTATGAGTAAGTAAGTGTTTACAAATGACTCAAAAGGTTACTTTATTTTTTTGTTTATTCCGAGTGTTTACAAATGACTCAAAAGGTTACTTTATTTTTTTGTTTATTCCGAACTAGAGAGGGGAGTTCTTCAAATGTACCTATACGTCTGGAGTGTACCGAAAACGTTAATGAACACTACATAAAACGTTTTATATAAAAAGATGGTACGTAAATGGTTAACATCCTAAAATTGTTAAAAGTACTATGCAAAAGGAAGAGAGAACGAGTTTTACTCCTGTAATATATAAATTTTATCGTTGTATTTATGCATATTAGACTTTCAGGGTTCGACCCACTGTTTAAATTATTTAACGATACTACTATGATATGTATTTTAATTCTTACCATAATTACTATGTAAATATAGTAAGTCATTACGTTTTATTTTTTTGTCTCTTCATACTATGTCGGAGTAAAAACACTCTGTATTATTATATAAAAATTGAATTGTCTTTCCGATCTTTCTATAAGGGGTTTTAAGAGTATCGACAATAGAGACCCATTATTGTAATATCCCCTAAAAATAAAAGAAGACACACGAATAGATAAAAAAGGAAAAAATGTTACAAGTACATTATTTTTGTATGAAAGTCTAATTTAAATTATTTCTAATTTAGGACTTGTATTTACGTTGGGAGTTAAGAATAAAAGTTTAAGTCAAGTTCTTTCATTTTCCCGTTATGACATAGTAATTCCTTTTTTTTTTAGTATCCTTATACGTGTACCCTTAATTCACGAACAACTTACGTTTATGAGTAACGTTCTTAAGTTAGTATCAAAATCAAAAACTTTTTTCGGTTATGATTCAAAAATTTTTTGAAAACAATAATTTCAGTAGTCAAAAATGATATTTCAATACGTTCCTATTTAATACAAGGGAATATTTATATTTCGTATCACCTCTCTCGAAACCTTCAGAAGTCTTAACCCTTCTGGTCCCATGTTTATGAGTGAGGTTGGAAAATGTCAAGACACTTGAACCCACTTGGTCACTTATAGTCGAAGGGTTTGATATTTTACTCTTTTTGTTCGGATTACGGACCAACTTGTGTGACCAAGTAAACTATATACAATCGGTAATGACGAAAACAATACTAATGAAAATCGGTATTAGTGAATTGACACTTTTACCCCTGAAAGGACCACCAGGTCACCAATTCTGTGACTCAAAAGGTTCCTTCTCCTACGCTCAAACTATGGACCAGTCCCTTTACTCTAGGGTGTACGATACACTGTACCGGTTTTGAAAAAATTTTAAGTTTTTTTTTTTTTTTCTTTTTGGTTATAAGATGTAATTTAGGTAAGTATACCCAAATGTGTAATTTACTACGTTCTTCGTGGGTAGTTCGATATAGGACGGTATAAAAATAATATGTGTTTAGTTAAGGAAGTAAAACACTTATCGACTACTTACTCTCGAAATGAAAACGGGTCGTTACCTCCGTTTCACTATTTTCTGAATCAATGAAGAAAGTCTCCCACCACCACCCCTGTCTATTCATTTGTCTGTTATAGTATGGCGTCGTGGACGACCCTTCAGACCTACGTGTCTCACATCCTCGAGGACCGTGTGACACGTGGAGGTCTTCTCGTAGTAAATAGACCATGGGATACCTGTTGTCTCCTACTCTACCGACCTACCGTAGTGACTGAGTTACCTGCACTCAGACTCACTTGAGACCCTCAACCACTACCTGTCGCTCCGGACTGCACGACGCTAAGTACCCCAGTGTTTCTCAGCCTGTACTGACTCGCTGACTTGACTTGACTTACCCGAGTCGTGAAGGTGTTTGCGTGTCAGGAAAGGACCCGGTCACGGTCCGAACCATCCCGACCCACCTCCTAGTCTGTGCCGAGGAACCACCTCCGTTGACAAATACATGAACTCAGAACTCCTGCTCCTCCTCCGTTGCTTCCTTCTGACGTTCCTTCTTGTGCGGTACCCTTCCTTTTTCGCACAGACCCACGGTGGACCCTCTCACACCAGACGGGAAAAGTCCCTGGAGTGACTCAAGTCCTATTTCCTTCCTTCGACCGGCCCCTTCTCATTCGTGACTCCGGTCATTCATGATCTGTCCTGGATGGTCCGTTACTGTTTGTTAAACCTAAAATAAGATTTCCGTCACCCTCGGCGAAAACACACGACACGAACGAGTGAGTCAGTACAGACTGAAAAACACTGGGGTACCTGACGTCGAGAGGTTCGATGAGACAGGTACTTTTTAAAATTCGTTCTTATGACCTCACCCAACGTAAAGGAGGAAGTCCCCTAGAAGGACTGGGTCCCTAGTTTGGGTACAGAGAACTAAGAGGACGTGACCCCGTCCGTCTAAGAAATGGTTACTCGGTGGACCTTTCGGGTACCCTCGGTGACTTCTCAAAATTATGTTATATTGATTATTGATCAAGTTGATTATGTCATACTGATTGTGGACCGGTTTTGTAACATATATAAAACAATAAACCAGTAAACATAAAGTCTTTTCCTCTACCAATCTAGATAAATAAAAAAAAATTAGTTAACCCCTAATAAATGGTGTGTCCTCCAAAATCATAAATCATAACAACCATCTTTATATTAATTTAAAGGAGTGAAACCTCGTTAATTAAACTTTGTTACAGTGTCATTTGTGTCGTTAAGTAGTGACATCATGAAACAAATACAACACCAATTTCCTATTTGTTAAAAGTGTTTATAATGAAACTTTGTTGTCTTTATACGACGAAATTACGGATTAGAAGTTTTCGTCTGTTAATGACTTAATTATAATATGTGTCGGTTTTTAAATAATGCCCTGACCCTAGTTTCTTCTGGTACAAGAATCTTTCCAAAAGTCAGGGGTTTCGTCTCCGGTGAAGTTGAGAAAGAAAGTACTTGGTCGCGTGGGAGTGTCACTTGACTTTTCTTGTTCAGTCATCTACGTTACTAACACAGGAGACCTGTGAAACTTTCCGAAGACTGACGACACACTCGAAGTTTTCTGGGTCTCCTGTGAGGTGTCCGAAAGGGAGACGGAGGAGAGGTAGCGGACCCGAACTGTTCCTGTTTGAAGAAAAGAAAGTTTCTTCCTTTGACCCCTTTCCTGAGTGAAAAATAAGTAATTATTAAGTCACGGAACCCAAAGACAGGAATGATCCGTGATCGGAGAGACCCTCGACGGTTGTGTGTCTACTCATGAAGAAATTTTGGGGTTGTGTGCAATTCTGAGTCCAGTTTGCACGAAGAGGGTGCCCCTAAGGGTTCAATAGAGTTGTTCTTCGTTAGAAGGGTTCGAGACTTGTGGAGTGGGAATAAGAAAGGGAAGAATATCGACCATTGTGTTCGTTTACGGTATTTCACTTAAACCTCCACACATCCACCGACGATGGATGATGATATACAAAATCCTTTTTTGAAAGGAAGGACTTAGAGTTACAACGAATGAACGTTTTACCACAATACGTACCTTCCTCCTTGTCTAAAAGAAATATCACACACGTGTATTAAGTGTTGACATAATAAATAGACCGACACAACCCAGAATGATACCATGCGACCTAGAAACAGCGTAGTACACCCCAGAAAGGAACACCGTACCTGAGAAATCAACACGGACCCACATCGACGAGGGACCGTACAACGTCGCTTCTTAGAATTGGCGACCTGGTGGTCCCTTCAGGGCTCCTGTCTATAAAAATTAACAGTAAAATATTTATACCGTTGACTCTAAGTCTCTTCGATTTATCGAATGGATTTCCGATGTTGAGATATTATTTTTATAAAGGGTTTTAGTTTCAGAGCATATAACAGGTACTATAGTGTTAATGGAGAATATTGTGACTTAAATTATCCTGAATGTCTTTTTAATATAAAGTTATGTGTGGACGAAGTACTTAGAGAAGGAAAGGTCATATACTCCTTTTGTGGACGGACCTCTTGAACATAACAACAAGAGCTTTTAATAAAACATTCATCAGGTAGTTGTACTGTATTGGTCTGACAACGTAACATTCTTGAAGTGTCTTTTGTCGGTTGACCTTTCTTCTATTAAATTGAATATTAAATTGTATGAACGAAGTTTCCGTATAGTCGTTTACGAAATTTTGTCTATAAGACATCTTTTATAAAGAAAATTTTAACGAAGTTTAATGAGGTAAACAAACTTGAAGGTTCTAATGGACCGAAAGTCTTTACGATTGACAGAGAAATTTTTATTAGGTCAGTTGCCACAGACACGTCCCTCCTCTACAGTCCCTCGGTAACATTCACATTATGAACAGTCAACTCAAACCGTCTTCCAAGTCGTTACACTTACCTAGGTTGCGTCGGACAAAGGGATGTTTCCTTAGTATATGTAGAGTCGACTTTAGGATTGTGACCTTGAATCGACAAGTTTCGGTGATACTTTGACTCTGTATATAAAACCATACATAAATTAGTCTTGAATTTAAAATTCTTGTAAAATCTATGTATAGATTTTACCTCTATTTTGACTGTATAAGATTTAAAAGAACGTGTATAGTGTTGTATCACAATCAACGAGATAGAAATGTGCCCGTTCTACGACCTTTCTAATAAAAATGTATACTTTCTAAGTCTTTAGTATACCGGCATACTTATCTATAACCCTTTAGTAAGTCATTCTAACTTATGGTTGAAGACCTTTTGTTTTGGTATAAGACTACTTTTAATAGATATTACTTGTAGTATAAAATCCTACTGAATGACTTTGCAGAAGGGGATCACTATTTCTGACTCTGTTCCTGTAGAAGATCGTGGTAAAGAATGTGACTTGACCTCCTGGTCCTGTAAAAAAAATGAATGTTATTTCATTCTTTTTCCTTTTTTTTCCGTTTCTACTTGCTTCTCTTGTTACCTTCTCTTATTTCTCAGGTCTGGGTGTGTATACACTAATAAACTGAGTATTGTCCTTTTTAATAATGCATCAACTTTATGTACCGGAAAAGTTATTTGGTACGACATAGTTAGTCTATATGAATACGTTTGGTACTTAGAAATAAGGGAGGAAGTGTGGTATTAGTGTTTAGTTAAGATTCATCTCAGACCTAGATTTACACCTGGCTTGTTATTTCGAAAATCTTATTTTGTATCTTTTGATAGAAGTATTAGCATCCTATCCAACTCTAAATACTTTATCGAACGTTTTTCACAATAAGTGTCTCCCTTTTTACTAGATGGACTATGAGTTTCAGATAAACAGTTGTCAGTGGTAAATCTCTCATTTTTCCGTTCTGTTTCTTATCCTTTACATAAAGTTTAAAATATGTACATTATTTTTTATAAATAAAAAAATAAATATTCAACTTAATTCTTATCGCTTAAGGATGTTTTTTAACCATCTCGAAAGGATTCAGACCCTTGGAACTTTGTCGGGTTAATATCGATAGAGGAACTTTTCAGGGTAAAAACTAGGACGTAGAAAGTTTACCGAGAATGGTTTCCATTACGGAACCGGTAAATCGGGAGACACATGGTCAAGAGTGAGTATACCCGTCGTTATACGAAGGGTCCTCGAGGGGTCCACTGAGTCACCCATTTCTTAGACGGACGGTACGTTCTCTGCGTCCTCTTCACCCAAACTAGGGACCCACCCCTTCTAGGGGACCTTCTCCCGTACCGTTGGGTAAGATCATAAGAATGGATCTCTCGTGGTACCTGTCTCCACGGACCGACCGACGTCAGGGGTCCCAGCGTTTCTCAGCCTGTACTGGCTTCACCGACCCGTGTGTGCGTACGAATGATCAGAGATTGAATGAAAGGGTAGGAGAACTGAAAGGGTCGGTTCACGTACAGAAGAAAAGACAGAGTATGTAAATCCAGTAATTCTTTATCAGGAGCTTCGATTAAAGTAGATCAGATTCACTCCACGGTGTCACGTCTCATCATGGTATACTTGATAGACCCCTCGTAATTTTTTTTTTTTTTATGGTCACAGGGTCTGGGGTAGACGTCGTCACCCTGAATCCCATAGATGAAAAAAATCCGAACCACACGGATGTATAAAATTTTTCTTAGGGGTCCACTAAGTTTGTACGTCGGTCCCAACTTTTGGAGTTCATCTCACTTCCGAAACGTTCTAAAATCAGAATCACTTAGGGTGTAAGGAGGAAAATTTTACTTTATTAACCTAGTCTACTGGAATTGTCATATAATGTCAAGATATGCTATACTTCTGACCTGTGTTGGAGTACCTTTTTTTTAATAAAGGTGACCCGAAAGGTTCACTGAGTCACCATTTCTTAGACGGACGATTACGTCCTCTACGTTCTCTGGACCCAAACTAGGGACCCAGTCCTTCTAGGAGACCTCATACTTCTACTGTTGGGCGAGATCATAAGAACGGACCTTTTAAGGTCTCTGTCTCGTCAGACCACCCGATGTCAAGTACTCCAACGTTTCTCGACCTGTGCTGACTCGTGTGATCGTGTGTGTTTTTAATTTAATAACTTATAATTAAAAGGACATTATGTCTTTAAAAAAGTCCTTCTCCCGATCACGATTATTTTAATATCTATTGAAGAAGGTCGGACTTCAATTCTGATTTAGAATCTTCATTTTTTGGACAACTAACTTAACTATCACGACATATACATGTTGGATTTAGATCAAAATTAGGTGATCCTTTAAGTCCAATGCAATCCAAATTTCCTAATTAATCATTGAAGATTTTCATACAGAAGGAGAGGACGTTACAGTTCTGTTCTAATAAATCTTAAGTCTGAGTCTAAGTTCAAGAGTCTTTGATTCCTTTGATAAAGTTTGTACACTTATAAATTTGTAAAAGTTTAAATACAAAAACTATAGACCTTGCAAACACTAATTTATCGGAGGAAAAATTAGTAGTTACCTGATGTTAAGAAGGAAACTACTTCCTTTTTGAAAATGTTTACAAGACACCTTTACACCTCCACCTCTTATGATTAATTCATTCCTCGGTCTTTAACTGAGGGACGATTAAATCCATCCTTTACTTTGACTGTTGTCCTCTGGGTCTCCGGTCTTTTCCTTTTAGTCTAAACTTATCCCTACCACTTCATCTATTAAAAACACTTTAGCCCTTTCTTTTCCCTCCGTTTCAATCCTTCTTCGCTTTCTCGGTCTTTTTTGCCACTAAGGAGGGAGGGAGTAAAGATACCTTAGGTAAGAAGGACGGAGACTTGGAGTGTGGTGAGTAGATCAGAGACAATACTTATACAACTCATGAAAGATGGAAAAATAATACATGGACGTACAGGATTCAAAGAAAGGTTGTACTGTTCTGACTTTAGTGTCATCATAAAAAATTAACGTTGTAGTGGAATGTTCTTTTGACCTGATTTCACCAAAGAACACCGAACGTTTTTGTACGTGAAGTAGACTTATTGGAGTGATAACGATTTGTTCTTAGTGTGTACTCGGTCACAACGAGATAAACACTAGTCAGTAAGTGAGACAGTAGGAGAAGAAAGAATTAGTCACTATTTGTTTGGTTAGTCTAGAAGGAAGACACCCTCTGACTACCGTCCTCCCCCTTTCTACTCCTCTCACTCTCCCTCTATTTCTGTTTCTGGTAAAGATCCAGGTCCCGTTCCTTTCTCGGTAAATTATGAATTTTGGTTAAGTAGTGGGTCCTATTAATCTGAATCCTACCACCACCACTCCTAAACAGTTATATGTTTAAGGACCCGACGGAAACACTAATCCTTACGAAAAGATTAGTGAACTGATTAGTCTACTGAAAACATGTGTTCAGTAGACTACTCTTAAGGGTAAACTCTTAGTGACTGATACAATGGACCCACACACAGAAGGAACGTTGAGCTTTCTAAAGTTAATTGTTAATAACACACGGACACGCACCCGAGACAAACCCCTTCTAATTACGTAATAGAAAGATAACAATAGAAACATAACGATATACGGGATAAAGAGTGGTGAGGTACACTCTCGTTACGGATTATATTTCATCCACACTGCCTTCTTTCCCTTTCTTTTCTTGTGTTCTTTCTCCCTTCCCTTTTCTACCCGAACAGAGAATCCTTTTTTATGTCCTTGACTCGGTGGTCGAGTGTGACACTATTCTGTCTAAAATATTAGTCTTCCTCCAAACCTTTTACAACCAAAAACACCTTGAGTGCAATATACTTCTTATACACCGTCCTAAACCCTCAAATCGACGTCAAAGACTCAGTGAAAGATTTCTGGTCGTAGCGGAAGTTTAAGGGTCGTCGCTATCTCCCGTCGGTTATAACCCTTCGGAAGACGAATAACCCGTGACCCCCTGAAAGATCTGAGACTTTATCCTGATTCAAATTAGGTTCTTGAGAGTTTTACCTTTGCAAATTGAGACGCTCCTGAATTAAATGAATCAAACCTGCCTAGTGTAAAGTGTTGATAAAGTTAGTTTAACTGTCCACAAAATATCCACAAACCTTTATATCTTGATTATATTTAGAGATATTATATAACCTTGTTAGAAAAACCTGTCTGTCCAAGATTTAGGACCGAAATGGTGAATGGTTAACATACCCGAATCAACAAGAACGATTCATATACCTTTATAATTCATCTACTCAACTATCCGCACCTCGTAAAATAAAAAACAATTTTTTTTTTCCTCCCTTCTTCGACCACGTGACCATCTCTCTGTCTTCTGTCTCTCCCCTTGTCTCCCGTCTGGTCATACACAAGGGTCCGTCGGGTCCCCTGGTAAACAAGACGAAGACTTAATTCTCGGTCCTGTCTCCGTCCTACGATAATCCTTTGGGTTTAAGGGTCCCTCCCATAATACACTGTCCAAGACTACTTCATAGGGGGAGTTACCGAATGTCTGTCATCTATAATCTTTCCTTTCAAATCAGGTTCTTGTACTCGTTTGACTAAAGGATTTGAGCATGATATGGGAGGATATCAGGGGGTCTTTGTGACTTCTCCGGAGTTAATTCACCAGGTTCACAGTATCAATTGTTTAGTCCTGATTGTTGATCATAATCGTAGTGAAGACACCAGGGGTGTCGGACCACGTTCCGGACCCTTGTAAGTACAAGTGTAAAATGTAGTAAAATTCACATCCTAAAGTTTGATCAACGGAAGAACGGCAGACGTGTCTGAGGTGAAAGACTGATTTACTCCCTTTTGAATTCACACCGAATACCATAAGTCACAATTTAAAATATTAGACCCATCTAATATTTTCCTCTATTGATTGTCGAACTACGACACAAACTGATATGGAAAGTTTCTTTTTTTTACTTTCGACATGACATCCTCGAGTGTATAAGGGTTGAAGACTTTTCTAACCAATTAAGTCCAAGGGTGTATTTTAACTGTTTCTACTTAATTAGGATCCGGTCTGAAGACGAAAGTTCTTTTGCTAGTCAACACTCAACACAAAGACTAAAGTTTAAAACGTCGAAAGGGCTCTCCTTATTAGGAGAAAAATAACTATTGAGTCCTGTTGTAATTATGGGACAAACACCCACGAATTATTTTTATTTTATTACACAAAAGACAAAGGACGGTTGCAACAGTTTTCGTACACGACACTGTTTACTGTTCTAGATTCTCTTTCCTTCGTCTTGTTATATTTTCGTGTCGCACAGAACAAGATACATTCGTAGGCGGAAGGTTTTTTAGAATGTAACCATTTCGTTTCCTGAATGGTTCCTTTGGTGGTACCTTATTAGACTTGAACTCATTGTTAAGGGAAAAGTGAAATCTTATATTAAAAATAATTTTAATTGACCAAAGTCTAGTGTGTAATCTCAGAAAATATCTACTTGGTACGTCTCTATCTCATTTTTTTTATGTGAATTTACGTATTACACTAATTTGATAAAAGTTATTAATCTTTTGAAGTTGAAGGATGAATTTAATTGTAAAATACTAAAAGACACTGTTTTTAAAGACTAATTTAACAAGAAGTCACTCTTTACATATTTAACAGTTCCCAGTCTACACTCTCCAAAGAGGAGAAATGTTTATAGAAGGGAATAAGGAACCATGTTCGTTAAAATTATTATAATGTTTAAGTATGTTTAGGTTTCATTTAGACCTTCTCTCTAAAGAGGTCTATCGAATGGTTTTGCCGATTGGGAGAGGTGAGGTAGATATTAACGAAACATCAGGTTTAAAAGAAGATAAGGTTGGACACTTTCTTACTGTAAGATTTTTACCATATTTTATAAACTGATCCATAAGTACATATCTAATCACTTAAGGTAAAATTCATAAGGTTTCATTGCAGGAGATTTCCGTGTGAAAAAAGGTGTCGTTTCATTCTTATTTATTTTATTTGTGGACTATAGAAGTTAAAAGTTAATTCTTTTCTTAAATTTTACAATGATAAGTGTCAACCACGACATAGTGTGACTACGAAACGTTTACCCGTTTAGAGTATCACGTGTTCATATCTCTAATCTTCACTATAAGGATTGATTCCTTATGTTCTCGGGGAGATGTTTTTGGAAAAATAAAACATACCCACATATCGGATAATTGTTACAACACTGTCAAAGTCCATTTGTCACTTCCCTGAGTCGGTATGAGTATGCACATAGGTAAGAGGGGGTTTGAGGGGAGGGTGGGTCGGACGGTGTAATGTATCTCGTCTCAAGGTACACGTTGTGCCGTCCAGGAACAACCAATAGGTAAAATTTGTGTTGTCTTACATGTACAAGTAAGGTTTTAGGGATTGATAGGGAAGGGGGGTTGGGGAGGTGACCGTTGGTATTCAAGTAAGAGATTGAGACACTCATTCTCAGGAGAAATTTTGTATGGTCCGTTCTCCAACAAGAGAAACTTTACTACTGGTCAACAGTAATTTGAACACTCGGGAAGATAAACAATTTTTTTTACACGAAACTATAAGGGGTACTAACTTTTCAATCACGATTTAGGGATACACTTATATATATATATATGTGTACACTAATGGAGTTTATTTTACCTATTTCGAGAATTGAAGGGAAAAGGAAATTAACGAAGAAGTTTTGAACTTTTAGCCAGACGTAGTTTCGTCATTTAGACGTAGACATTTGTATTATAACTACCGAAATAATGTATGTCTGAAGTGTTTTTGAAGTCGTTTTTCTGTTTTGTATTGTAACTACCGAAATAATGTATGTTTCGGAAGTGTTTTTGAAGTCGTTTCTCTGTTATTTTATTAGTCTAGTAAATAGTGAAGTTATGTAAGTTCAACTCTGTAAAATATTTACTACATTAAGATATAAAACGTTTTAAAGTTTTATAAAATAATTAATGTACATATGTTTCGATGTAAATGATAGTCAATGGGAAGTTGTTTCTTGTTTTATGCTTCAACCTGTCTAGATCTGGACTTTAATGGTGATACTCTAACTCGTTAAAAGTTTACATTATTTAAATAAAATGAAATTAAAAAAACCGACATGAAACTCGCCAAACTTCCTAGAATCAAGAGGCTGGTCCCTGACTTGGAAGTAGGACTCATCACTTTCATGTTTCAGGATGAGGGACCTGATAGTCCCTTAAAGGTTTATTTTATTTATTAGTCTACGATAAAATTTATAAAACTACCTTAAGAAAGTTTATACCAAAGTTGGAAGGAACTTACCTGTACTGAATGAACTACCAGACTCAATGGTCAAAACCTATAATGACAGAACTCGAGATGATTCTCACTTTGGGAGTTCCTTAGAGACGAAGATGGATTTTTTATGGTTTCCTCAGGATTTAAGGAATAAAGTTCGGAGAGGAGGACGACACTCCAATACACACACAATCAGCGAGTCAGCACAGATTGGGACACTAGGGTACCCGAGGGTGCCTAAGTGGTCCGAGGAGACAGACACTTTAAGGGGTCCGTTCTTATGACCTCACCAATCGGAAAAGGAAGAGATCCCTAGAAGGACTGGGTTCCTAACTTGGGTCCAGAGGGTGTGACGTCCGTCTCAGAAATGATAGCCTCGGTGGAACAATTAAAGATGAAGTCAGGTATGTAGATCCTATCGGAAGTGAGAGACTATCCAACTACAAGGAACACGGTACCCGAACCTTTAATCTATTGAGTCCATCAAATCTCTACATTGATTCCATTCTTGTCTTGGGAGTCTCTACTAATTACACGTCACTCCCGACACTAGTCTCTTTATCACCCACACTTCGTCTTCTTTCGTCACAGAGGTCAGAACCTACCAGTGGTTTTGGAAAGCCGGTGGGACTTCGTACTTACTAAAATTTCGACCGTTTACTCTTTCGTCTTCTCCTTTTACATACAAGTTCAGTCTCCCAGGTCGATCCTTTTCGGATGTCCGTTCTTTCATATTCACACCCTTTGACTTTCACACAATCCTAAAGTCGACTCGTGTACGCTCTTCTCTTCTCTCTATACTCTAACCTCTTCACCCGTCCCCAGTGTCGTTCTTCCTGACACTCCATCAGGGTCGTCAAACCCGACCTCCCGTTATCTTTCAGGAACTACCCCCGTTCCCGTCCCCATCCCGATTCCCCATCCCTACCGGTCACCTTCCCTAATTCTGACCTCTCTTTGATCGAAGTCCCTGAATGTGTAGGTTCATTCTCTGGTTCTACCACCCTTTGAAAAATACTGCAGTGTGTAGTAAATCCCCGTCTTGACTCCTCTACTAATATCCTACACTCTCCGGTCCTTTTTTCTCGTTTAGTTCCTATGGAAGATCAAAGAGGTGAACGTGTTAAAAAAAATTTACAAAGTCATTTAATAAAATAAACTCTTACTGGATCGATAAGTTATTTGAAGGTAGTGAATTAAATCGTGTTGAGATTGTTGGTTTTAGACCTCTCTGTTAAATAATAAAAAATAAAAAAGAGCCTCATATCAACGAGGACGAGCGTGTTAATATACCACTCACAAAATTTTTTATTTGTTGTCCCTCAAGGGACTACGAGGTCATTAATCCTAAGTCCCGAAAGTGACGAACCAACTTCTTGGTTCTAAGACGTTTCGTGTACCAAACCGTTTTTTATATATTTATTTATTTATTTATTTTATTTTGGGTAATTACAAATTTTTAATTTATTTTTCTTTGTTGTTTGTTTACTGTAGAGACTCTCTACTAAACTCCCCGAAGATTTATTCTTTTTATGTACTCCAAATCATGTGTCTAAGACATGTCAAATAAAATGACTTAGTACCGATCACAATAAAAATCCCAAAAGAACTAAAAGTGGAAACAAGATTCCTCATGACACTCTCTCGATTTGAGAATCTTGACTCTTACAATGTACAAGTTACTCAACTAAAAGCATAAAGCCTGTTTGTTCTAAACTATTTATATGAAAAGAAATTCCTGTAAATTCTTTAATATTCGGTGTGTAAACTTACAGGAATAGGTGTAATAAAAAATTTTAGGAAATAATTTATTGATTGAGTAAAATAAAAGTAATAGTTATTCACGAAACTTAATATTTTCATTTTTATGTTGAAATTGTGTCCGTTGGATCTTTTATACTCTTAAAATTTCCTCTTTTCCATTATTACGGTAGTGGGTCTCTTTTAATGTTAATTACAAAAGAACCAAAGGAAGGTAATAAAAATGTTATCATTATTAAGTTGGAAAGTAAATGAGGAGGATTATTGAGATATCTCTTCACAATGATGATAATGCAGTTAAAGTGTCTGCTCTTTGTCTTCGAATCCCTTTAATTTATTAAGTATGTTACAGTACAGTATATTGTTATTGATTTACACTTCGGTTATAAGTTCGGAACAGCCGCACTGAATCTGTGACATGAGAGAGAGACGGCATTAATCAAAGGACGAAATGTTTTAAATCTTATTATTGTGACATATATGATAAAATGGAAGACGAAAAATTTTCGTAAGTATAGAATATTACTTGGAAAAGACAATTTATTTAGTAAGATTTTGTCCTAAAAATGTTCTAGATATCATTAGGTAACATTGTATTAGTAAAGAAAAACAAAGTTGAAAATAATAACATTTATTCAGAAACCGAGGTTTAAAAACTCATACAGGAATTAATAAGAAATCTGATTTAACGATATTTGACTTTACATTTATAACTCTTATTTTGTAGATTTCAATAACTATTCCTGTTCACTTTACGAAGGGTCTTTCAGAATGGTTAAATGTGGAAGAGGTCTGTACACACTTTCACAAGTGTAAAAAGTAACATATAATGATACGTAATATAAATAAACGACTAAAATTTAAACTTTGTAAAATAATGAAATTAAACTTCAAAGAACTAAAAGATCATGCAACTACTTCAAAGGGGGAAAAAAGGGATTACCCGATACCCTTCTTAAAGTAAGTAAGTAAGTGAGTAGTTATAAATGATTAGCAGATATTATATTGCACTGTGAGTCGTAATGATCTTTCACCTTTTAGTTGATGTCTAGAATATGTCGAGTCAGGTCTCTCTTTACGTCTATAATTGGTTCATTTGTTTTATATTGACACTTTCAGTATTTCCATGTAATGTTTCCTTAGTTTAATATACAATTTACTTTAGGGTCACTGAATCTTTTACTTTATCATTAATCACCCTGATGACTGAATGGAGATCACCTTTAAAAACGGGAAGATTTGATACAAGACTAGGTAGTCTACTGTATAACGTAAAAGGGGTCACTTTTCGATAGAACGAACGAAACTTGTGACAAAGACTTTGGGGAGGTGACTCTGCCATCAGTAATCACTCTAATTAAAGGTGAACTTTTTTTTTTTTGGTTATTTAACTGTAGATTCAAAAACTTTTAGTTTTAATGTTTAAATTTAAACGAAGATAATTCCATGTAATTCTTGTATTACATAAACTATTTAAATTTTTCATTCGATGTTAAAACTTTCGACTTGAAACATTGACGTATTATATGAATTACATAAGATAACGGTGTTCACATTTTATTTAGGTTCTAGAATTGACGGTATGTTGTGAATTTCGTTCTCTGTCCATCAAGTGGATGGGATAGACAAACCATCGGATACAAAACAAACAAACCGTAGGTTTTGGGACGAGGGGTTACGGAGTGTACCACCACTCCCCTGTCAATTTCGCTCTTCCTTGTCTTCTGACCTTTCCTTTCCAGAAAAGAGGTTGGAAGAGTCCAAGGACAAAGATAAGGAATAGTTCGACGACGACGAAGACAGGGTAGAGGAATACAAAGGTTCGTAGTGGGGTCCGAAGTAGTTCGAAGTCTTAAAGACAGGATCTGACACCGTTCCTTCCGTCCTCCGGAAAAGGAAAACTTCCCCAAAATCGGTAGAGTACAAACTTGGGAGCGACCGTTCAGAGTCTTAGAATTTGAGATCTCTAGGGATCGTCTATGGTAGATGATAGACATAAAATCCTCAGTAGACCCTTAATTACTAAGGGAAGTCTCAAATTACGTACTAAAGTTACAGAGAGTTAGTCTAAATTTATCAGAAACAAAGTAATCCGTCTCTGGTGAAAACCGTAAACCTTGGCTTAGGTTGTATGACACGTCACATTTCTGAAGACTCATTTTATATTAATTAAAGATCCGACACAACAACAAAAAAGGGTCGTCTGTGGTCGATCAGTCTCTATATGTAAAAGTACTTATTATTGTCATCGTTGTTTGTTGTTATTACCAGTTGTAAGTAAATAGTGAATACTGTACTGTTCGTAATGTAATGAAATGTATATAATTTATAAACTAGGATGTGTTACCTTCTACTATGGTAATGTTAGGGATAAAATGTTCCATTCCTTTAATCGGTGTCGTTTCAATTCCTTGAAAGAGTTCCAAGGTATGACACGAAATTTACCGGTTTTAACTTGGATCTTTCACACCGAGATTTCTAGTTCCCGAACTGATGTGAGGTGATTCTTTTTACTTCCTCTCTAATGTACGAAATGAAGAAACATTGTGGGTGATTTTGACCATTAATTTTACAGATTGTAAATCCTCTTATATGATAATATATAAATTAATTATTATGTAATAGTCAAGTCAAGTCAGCGAGTCAGTAAAGGTTGAGAAACTCTGGGGTACTTGGCGTTGTGCGGTCCGGAGAATATTGTATATTTTAGTAAGTAAGTTCTTTATGAATAACTCACGAATAATAAACAGTTCGTGACTAGGTCTTTGTAAGGATGGAAGTGTCCTAAATTTAATGGTATAAGTGTGTTAATATAATCGTTTTATACCTTTTATCTCTTTTTATGGTGAATGTTAATTTAGTGGGGTTGTACCGATGATGATATCACTTATAAAAAAAATTAGAAAAAGGGTACTCATATAAACGAAAATGTATTGAACAACTATATGTATATTAAAGTAAATTTTGTATCGTAGTCTTTTTTTACGATCGAAAACATTTGAAGATAAACAACGAATGACCTTAAAAATACTATAATATTAAACATATGATTCTTTTTGTCGAAATAATCTCTCACGAAGGATTCATATCATATATTAAATTTTGAAAGATAGATCTTCCTGGTTATGAAAGAATTTTAAGTTAATATCATCTAACGAAAAAAGTGTAGGTTTATAACTTGTATTGCATGTTGACTCATCTTTTCTAGTTTATTTTCTGTGTTCTCTTTTCTTTAGGGCTGACTGATTCACTAATTGGTCACTATTTCAATAATTCAATTAATCGATATATAATAGAAATAGTCAAGAAGGACACCTCCGTAGAAATAACGATATAATGACCTCTTGTAATACTGAAACCAATAAATTAAAAAACATGTGTAAAGTTTTCCAGATTTGAAGGTTAAAAGATAAACTAAAGAACATGGCTATCAAAGATAGGTCAAGTATTATGTATGTAGTACGTTTCTTTTTATATTACTTCTATTAGATTTATATGAGATTCAAACTATTTGTATAATTTCTGTCTTTATTTTACGTTCATAAAATGGACAAAAGGGTCACAATACTTACTTACACAAAAGGTTTCTACAAAATAGGGTTAGGACTTTAAATTCAAAGAATTCTAAGTGTAAATGAACACATTCTAGAAGTAGTTATAACTATCCTCTGACAAACCCCGATAATGTACAACCTATAAAGAAAGGGGTTAAAAAAACTAAGTTACGAGGATCTCCTTTTTTACCGTTATTCAAACCAAAAATTTATTGATGCGTTTTCGATTTAAAATACAAATATTTCATCAATTACAATGTATTTTGATCTTTGTTGTAACCCTTTTTGACTCTGTAGAAATTTGGTTAAGAATTCTTGTTAATGTTGACCAGGAGACATAAGTGCCCAAAGTGTTGACGTTTAAGTTGGTTGGAGTCTCGTTTTCATAAATCCTTTTTGAGGTTTTACAAGGTTCCTGTGAAATTAAACGATTCACGACTGTTGATAAATGTATCGTAAATGTAGTATATAAGTTGACAAATGTATCGTAAATGTAACATAAGTCAAGTTAAGTCAGGGAGTCAACACAGACTGAGAAACGGTGGGGTACCTGACGTCGTGTGGTCCGGAGGAACAGATAGTGGTTGAGGGTCTCAAATGAGTTTGAGTACAGGTAACTCAGTCACTATGGTAGGTCTGTAGAGTAGGAGACAGTAGGGGAAGATGAGGACGGAAGTTAGAAAGGGTCGTAGTCCCAGAAAAGTTTGCTCAGTCAAAAAGCGTAGTGGACCGGTTTCATAACCTCAAAGTCGAAGTTGTAGTAAGGAAGGTTACTTGTTGGTCCTGACTGGAGGAAATCCTACCTGACCAACCTAGAGGAACGTCAGGTTCCCTGAGAGTTCTCAGAAGAGGTTGTGGTGTCAAGTTTTCGTAGTTAAGAAGCCGAGTCGAAAGAAATATGAGGTTAAGAGTATAGGTATGTACTGATGACCTTTTTGGTATCGAAACTGATCTGTCTGGAAACAACTGTTTCATTACAGAGACGCAAAATTATACGACAGTATAATTTCAACCAGTATTGAAAAGAAGGTTCCTCATTCGCAGAAAATTAAAGTACCGACGTTAGTGGTAGACGTCACTAAAACCTCGGGGGGTTTTATTTCAGACGGTGACAAAGGTAACAAAGGGGTAGATAACCGGTACTTCACTACCCTGGTCTCCGGTACTAGAACCAAAAGACTTACATCTCGAAATTCGGTTTAAAAAGTGAGAGGAGAAAGTGAAAGTAGTTGACGAAAAATCAAGAAGAAGTGAAAGACGGTATTCCCACCACAGTAGACGGATAGACTCGAATGACTATAAAGAGGACCGTTTGAAGTAAGGTCCAACACGAAGAAGGTCGGGTCGCAAAAAGTACTACATGAGATGTATATTCAATTTATTCGTCCCACTGTTATATGTCGGAACTACATGAGGAAAAGGATTAACTTTGGTCAGACAACAAGGTACAGGTCAAGATTGACAACGAAGGACTGGACGTATGTGTAAAGAGTTCTCCGTCCAGTTCACCAGATCATAAGGGTGGAGAAAGTCTTAAAAGGTACCAAACAACACTAGATGTGTCAGTTTCCGAAACCGTATCAATTGTTTCGTCTTTATCTACCAAAAACGCCCCTTGAGACCGAAAAAGTCACTAGGTCGTCTACAACCGTTAAACTAGAGACCAAGGAGACGGAAAAGATTTCGGTCGAACTTGTAGACCTTCAAGTGTCAAGTACATAACGATTTCGGACCGAACCTCTTAAAACTAGTAATGAAATCATCACACACTCTGTTCACGTTAACACACCAGTAAACTTGTAGGAAACCACAACGGAAAGAAACCCTAACCTTACTTTTGACTGAAAAAGGTCAAGACACCGGTGACGACTCAAAAGGTTTAAACGACTGTATATCTCACGGCGTGAAAGTGTCGTAGTAGAAAATCCTAACCTTTATCGAGTTGACCTTAAGGTAGTGGAGGTGATCGAAACAAGCATCACTACGAAAGATTCCGGGTGAACTGAAGTGTAAGGTCCTTCAAACCGAGATCCACTCACTAGTATGGTATCACTAATAGACCCAACACTTCTAAAAAAAACATGGTAAGAAGACACATAAAAACGGTGGAGAAGAATTATAGAAGACGAAGACAATCCAGGTATGGTAAAGACAGGAAATAACTCGGGTAGAAACGTACTTTACAAGGGAACCATAGAGATTAAAAGAACTTCTCTAAAGATCAGAAAGGGTAAGATAACAAAAGGACATAAAGAAACGTGACTAGTAACTCTTTCCGAAAGAATAGAGAGAAACGATAAGAAACCTTGAGACGTAAGTTTACCCATATAGATAGGAAAAGAGGAAACAAAAAACGAAGAAAAGAAAAGTGTCGATAAACATTCCGGAGGAGTCTCTCGGCAAAACGAAAAAACGGAAAAAGAACTCCTACCAGAACTAAGGACAGAGGACATGCTACACTCGGTGTAACATAATCGATAATATTTATTAGATCTCTACTAAAATTCTGATACCTTCGTACATATATCCACTATACTTTTATGATGTGGTAAAATATATTCCCTGAACGTGTAGGTGTTTAAAACCATAGACTTCCTTAGGACCTGTTAGGGAGAGACAATAACTCTTTGTTGACATAAGGATCTAAATCTAAGACCCAAAATTATACCATGTAGTACTCTTGTTCTCTTCCACAGTTGTTCTGGGAACAAATCGGTAGCGTGAGAATGTTTAGGTGTCTTTTAAGTAAACAGAATAGTCTACAATCAGGATTGGGTCCCAAGGTCTAATTTTGTACAGGTCAACTATCCTCAGTCTAAGACTAGACTGAAGGAATCGTGAGAGGTGTCTCTCTCCCACCCTCCGACATCTGACACACAGTAGGGTCGGTAACTGATTAAACCAAATTAAAGGTAGACACACACGCAACACACAATCAGTGAGTCAGTACAGACTGAGACGTTAGGGTACCTACCATCGGGTGGTCCGAGGAGACAGGTACTTTAAGAGGTCCGTTCTTATGACATCATCTATCTATCAGTAGGGGAAGAGGTCCCCTAGAAGGGCTGGGTCCCTAGTTTGGGGTCAGAGGACGTAACGTCCGTATAAGAAATGGTAGACTCGGTGGTCCCTTCGGGTTTAAAGGTAGACGAGTCCAAGAAAATCTTTACATTAGTAGGTCCGATAGAAACTTTATAGAGAAAAATAAGGGAGAGAGAAAAGAAAGAAAGACCAGTATTTTGAATCTAAAATAACAAATTGTTCTTCTTTTTATTTTGTCCCGAAAGGTCTTAAAACAAATGGCATTTCACTTAAAAGTAGACAAGGTGTCTTACTTGTCAGGAGAGTTGCTTTTGACGGGACATTACGGAAACAAAGTTGATGGACTTCGGTATTTGGTAGAGAGTATTGGAATGGAGTGACTTATAATTGACTCGATTCATGGGTGCGTCACGATTCTTACCCATACAGAATAAATTACAAGTAAATAATTTTATGTACTTTGCAACGTCTAGGTTCAGAGTTGGAAAAGAGACCGATTTGAGATCGTAAAGACGTCGGTAAGGTACTTTCTCGTCCATCGTCGTGGTAAAAGTCGAAGAAGGAAAGTTTACGAAAAGAAAAACTTGTATTCATACCCGTTCCGGTTCTAAAATTTGCTAACTACAAGTCTCTTTAATATTCTTTTCTATGACAGGTATGTTGAGATCAGGTATGGTAGAAAAACCCTATTCCCTTAGTCACTCCCACTGAAAGTACGTTCGACAGTATCACAGGATTTCGAGTAAAACGTATTAAATTGGGTCCTTTCTTTATTATTAATTAGTGTGGAACCTTAACGGACGTATCGGACCCTTTTAATCCGTTAAGTAGAGGATCACTCCGTAAGTGGTCTTAGTTATTATCCATGACTTTTGAATAAAACAAAATTTTAGAATCGTGATTCGAATCTCTTACGAACTTATGTTATACGAAATTTATACGTGTCACTACGTGTAAACCCGAAGATCCTTGCTGAAATTTCTTAACTCATTATTATGATACAATTAAAGTGACATTTCTTGTAACCGTACCTCTGTTCTTTCGTGACGAACGAAATGAGTACAGTAACATTCTCTTTGTTCTCTCTTTGACACCATGCTTAGTTATTTCGAGAAGCATAACGAATTTAAAATTTTTTGCCATGTTATTTAAGACTCATGTGAATGCTTCTCAGAATTTCAACATTACGTATCTTTGTGTTTTAAAATTCAGAGATCATTGTGACTTATACTAAATATTGGACAAAACAAGTATTATAAGACACGAGTAGAAATACACCTAAGATTGAATCGTGTAGGTATTGACTTGTGAACTAAAGACGGGATGTTTACGGAGAATGCAAGTGACAGTAAGGATTTGTATCTTCAGTAGGAGCACGGAGACAAAGGAGGAGTCGTTCGGGAAACGCTAGATGGAAGTTTTATAAAGGAATTAATCCAGTAAAGAGTAGAGGTGACAATCATGGAATCAGGTTCGATGGGAGTAAGGACCGAACTTCAGAACGACAAGGTGTTCCTCGTAGTGGTAGTTGATCCTCTAGCAATCCTCTTAGTCCAGAGGTGACGTCGGAGTGGTTCAGTTTTAGATGTAAAATTGTGTTAGACGTCCTCTAAGTATATGTGTAATTTAAAACTGTTTGTTACTGAAGCTGTATAGGTCATCAGTACCTACACTCTCAACCTGGTATTTCTTCCGATTTATGACTTCTTAACTACAAAAGTTTGACACCACCACTTCTTATGAGAACTCTCGAGGAACCTGTTGTTCCTCTAGTTTAGTCAGTGAGAATTTCCTTTAGTTGGGACTTGTAAGTAACCTTCCTGACTATGACTTCGACTTCGAGGTTATGAAACCGGTGGACTACTCTTCTCGGCTGAGTAACCCTTTTCTGGGACAACGACCCTTTCTAACTCTCGTCCTTCTCTTCCCCCGTTGTCTCCTACTCTACCAACCTACCGTATTGTCTGAGTTCCCGGTACTCAAACTCGTTTGAGACCCTCTGTCACTTTCCGTTCCTTCGGACCGTACGACGTTAGGTACCCGAACGTTTCTCAGCCTGTACTGAATCGTTGATTTGTTTTTATTTCACTGGGTACAGATGGTACTCTATTATGTCCAATTCGATGATTTAAACGACACACGATATCATTAAACGACACACCGTATTCTTTTGATTACGTTAGACATCGATCAGTAGAAAATTTCTTGTACAATCTAATGTGTATTGAGGAACTGAATCCAGGAAGGTTACGTAAAAGTATAATCTTATTTTATATCTCTGAGAAAGGGTCCCGATTGTCTGGGACATACTACAGTGGTCAGTGTAGGTGAACCTAGAGTAAAAGACGGTGAGACACCACTACTGAGAGATGAGGTCGGTATGACTGAAGAAAAGACAAGGAATTCGTACTCTTCGGAACCCCGAACGGTGAACGACGGTGAGTGAAAGACCTTAGAAGACGGGGTAAACAGACGATGCGAAGAAGAATAGTCCAGAGACGGGTTTACGTAGAGAAATCTCTCTCCGAAAGATACTTGTTAGACATATTTTATGTGAAGGGAAGGAGTCGTTAAGAGCTAGTGAAGAGGAATAAAATAAAAAGAAGAGAATTCAATGATTAACCCCGAAGGATCCATCGCAAATAAATTGAATATACGTCTCATGTAGTACTCTTTGCGACCTGACCTACTTCGTGTTCGACCTTAGTTGTTACGGCCCTCTTTATAGTTATTGGAGTCTATACGTCTACTGAGGTGGGAATACCGTCTTTCACTTCTCCTTGAGTTTTCGGAGAACTACTTTGACTTTCACCTCTCACTTTTTCAACCGAATTTCAAGTTGTAAGTCTTTTGTTTCTAGTACCGTAGACCAGGGTAGTGGAGTACCCTTTATCTACCCCTTTGTCACCTTTGTCACAGTCTGAAATAAACCCCCCCGAGGTTTTAGTGACGTCTACCACTAACGTCGGTACTTTAATTTTCTGCGAATGAGGAACCTTCTTTTCAATACTGGTCGGATCTATCATATAAGTTTTCGTCTCTGTAATGAAACGGTTGTTTCCAGACAAATCAGTTCCGAGGCCAAAAAGGTCACCAGTACATACCTACACTCTCAACCTGATACTTCTTCCGACTCACGGCTTCTTAACTACGAAAACTTGACACCACGACCTCTTCCGAGAACTCTCAGGGAACCTGACGTTCCTCTAGGTTGGTCAGGTAAGACTTCCTCTAGTCGGGACCCTAAAGAAACCTTCCTTACTACGATTTCGACTTTGAGGTCATGAGACCGGTGGAGTACGCTTCTCAACTGAGTAACCTTTTCTGAGACTACGACCCTCCCTAACCCCTGTCTCCTCTTCCCCTGCTGGTTCCTACTCTACCGACTTACCGTAGTGGTTGAGCTACCTGCACTCAGACTCACTTGAGGCCCTCAACCACTACCTGTCCCTCCGGACCGCACGACGTTAAGTACCCCAGCGTCTCTCAGCCTTTGCTGACTCGCTGACTTGACTTTACTTGACTCCATCGCGATCACCATTTCTTACACGGACGGTTACATCCTCTGTATTCTCTGCACCCAAACTAGGGACTCACCCCTTCTAACAGACCTCCTCCCGTACCGTTGGGTGAGGTCATAAGAACGGACCTTTTGGGGTATCTGTCTCCTCGAACCACCCGATATCAAGTACCTCAGTGTTTCTCAGCCTGTTGTGACTTCGCGGTCGTGTCGTCTCGTGTTCTATGATTAATACAAATAAATAAACAAAGGTGTGAGATCGTAGATCTCTTTTCGGACCGTGTACCATCCATAAGTTATTTACAAACAACTTACTGACTTAGTCTGTTTTTTTTCAATGTAATTTTTCTAAAATTATATAAAAAATTTATTTTACGGAAAGTAAAATAATCAGAGTCGAGTGTCCCCAGATCGTATCCTACTTTTATTCCCCCTTTTTTTTTTTCTTTCTTTTGACTGGTTGCTTTCTTGTAAAGATTTAAGTTGACGTCCGGTGTAGATGGACAGACAATATACTGTTAAAACAACTCATCAGGGGTGATTTGAAGACGATTGCCTAGAGTTCTTTCTCGACCACAGGTTTGTCACGTAACAGACTGTCATATGCTAGGACTCAGTGACCTAATACAAACTTCACGTGGTTTACTGATGTGACTCACACCTGAGTCAAATTTAGTGGATGATCGAGTCGTACCGTTGATGTCGTGTCCAAGTCCTTCTGAGGAATTAAAGACACTAATTTTGTGTTTTCTCAATCTTCTCCCTTTTCTTTTAACAAGTCACTTTTCCGACATTTTGCCTTTTTCAGGTTTTTATATCCTGGAACTACAATAAAAACGTTCCCTGAGACTTTTTTCATACAAAGTATATGAGTATTCATCTTTAGGTCCCTTTCTTTCAACACAATTTTAACACGTGTTCCTACTTTATATTTAGTTTCTTCGTAATTTATATGGGATCGACATCGACAAAACTATTACTTCGTTATAAATTGGGATACGAATTTATAACAAAAATTTTAAGGGTTTAATTACCAAAATTAAAACGTCAACCCTCTGGCGTCAGGTGCATCATTAATTTCGGTGCTACTACATAGGTTCTTTCGTCCACACGTCTTAAGTAATCTTGATGTCACATAGTGAACTCCTCATAATTGTTTACGACACTACCCTCTTTAATCCTGTACGTAACAGTAACGTCGTCTTCTAATCGTTCTACTAAATGGGTAGTCCTCCTGACGTCTGATGATTTACTGTCGAGACCTCTTAATTTTATTTAATAAGTAAGTGTGTCAGTAGGTAAGAAAGTACGTAAATAACTGAGTGGACTTAATCACGGTGGGGATACCTAGAGGACGTGAGTGGAGATGACCTCGTGAAGTGTCTGACATACAACAAACAGTTGAATAGATAGTATAGATATAGAATAACGGTTTCAGACTCAGATCGTGTGCCATCTGTGTTTAATTCACGACCCCGTTATTTGAAACTTGTGATTCGCTTATATAGGTCATAAATGCAGGATACGTGAGAACTAAGGTTCGTCTTACCTTTCGTTAGCATCCGAGACATCCTTTATACGTACTCAAGTTCAAACAAACTAGGAACAAATAAGAAAGTAAGGTCTTCCAACCCTTACACAAGTTATTTTTCATTCTGTTCACGTATTTCCTCATCTACCCTACTTTCTTCCATTAGTACCAATAGTTGCGTACGTTACGTCCAAAACTCCCTACCTGTCTTAAGTCTTCCGTCTCCCGTTGACTCTCGTACAGACGAACCCACTACTCGGACCCGTTTGAGTGAGACCCCCTTTTCACGTCCATTACGAGTCTCTCTTCACTCGTCCCTCACTTACGGAGAGAAAGATACCTTTCCGTCCGACATTAGTCTACATCAATCCCTCCGGTCACCCTCCGTGACTCCGAAACCTTACGATTCTTCGAGTGACGACGGATTAGTCTGTCCGACTTGACCATCCTTTTGTCCTACTCGTCCTTCTCCCTCCGACGTATTACTCACCTGTGAAGGTGACCGTAGAAGATACACAGAAGTAGACTAAACTATTTCAATCAACGAGTCAACATAGGCTGAGAAACGCTGGAGTACCTGATATCGGACGGTCCGAGGGGACAGGTACCTTAAAAGGTCCGTCCTCATGGTCTTACCTAACGGTAAAGGAAGAGGTTCCCTAGAAGGACTAGATCCCTGACTTGGGTCCAGAGGTCGTAACGTCGGTCTGAGAAAAAACAGTCTCGGTGGTCCCTTCGGGTTAGGGTCACGTTACCTGACTTACAAAACAATCTTAGGATTAGCGGTACACTATCGTAAACCTCCACCCCGGAAATCCTCCACTAATCCAGTATTTATTTCTCTGACGTCTCTCTAGGGAGCGGGGAAGATTTACACTCCAATGTCACTTCTTTGTCACTAGATTCTTCGTCGGGAGTGATCTATGTTTCAGACGACCACGGAACTGGAATCTGAAGATCAAGAAGTCTTGACACTGTTTATTTGAAGACAACAAATATTCGGTGCTCAGATACCATAAAACGACATCTTCGGACTTACCGATTCTATCGGACCTAGATAAACCTTATGTCATACAAAGACAAAGAACGAGTATGACATTAAAGTGTCGTGGAAAGAATCTTGGACCGTGAATTCCGGATTTATTTATAAAGGACTTACTTGTTATCAAGTTATTTTATAGATGTCGATGGACATGAAGTTATAGAAACATGATGTATGGAAGATTTATCCTTGTGTAAGATTTTTTGTAAGACACATCCCTTCATAAATAATGAGGTAGTCAGAGGGTGTATTTTTATAGTTGACCCCTTTTGGTCTCAAATTTTATTTCTTCTCACTCATTTTATGGTTATGTCTAAAATTATAAACTTCTCACTCTTTTACTACTTTTACTTTTAGTTTCCTTTAACGTGTTAAGAACTCAGATTGGAAGGTCATAGTTTTTTGAGTTATTTTATTAATTTTATATCATATTCCGTAAGTCGTTTCTAGGTGACTTTAAGTATATTTGTACTAATAAAGAAAAGTTCCAATGGTATTTAATGACTATAACTTGTTCTAAACTTATTGTCTCCTGAACCTTGACTAAGAAATTTTTAGTTCTATAATTCTTTTTATATATGACGAAAATTAGAATTACCTAAAGAATAGATCAGGTCCAAAACTACATTCTTTTGTAAACACAGACATGTATAAATGTATGTTTTATAATAATTCTCCGTTTATATTTACATTATAATCTTACATCCGATGTCATTACTAACACTGTAATTACGTTCATTGACGAAACTTATTTGCGGAGAGTTCTAAGGTATACGGTATTTAGTTTCGAAATATTTCATGTGACCTGAACGAAGTATCCATAATGGTTTATGTGGTTTTCGATTTACATATTATCGTGTTTCGATAGTCGTCACTCTACAGTACCTAAGTTTAAAGTCAAATAAATTTATGTCTTTACATTTAGTCACAATGAAAGTTATTTTCGTATATTGACATGAGGTCTTTTTACCTATTTATATAAATCCATAAATTTGTGAAAAGTCTACTGTATTAGTCGACGAAATCTTTCACTCAAAGGAGTTTCTATGCTTTTATTTGAGGGTTTCATGACTCATTGTCAGTAACTCACTAAAGTACAGTGTGGTCATTTACAGAAGTGTATTGAACTTTCGTTTCCTTCTTTCTACAGACTCCATTCAAAGGTGTAATTCTTTCTTACTCCTACATAAAAATATTCGTGTTTAACCGTACGGTCGAATACCAAAACCAATTTCCCTCCAAAAGTCTCGATCTGTCTAGTTTGGTCAACCGTTTATATTTAATACCAACGATAATTTTTACACGACTTTGGTCTATTTTATGTTTGTTAAAGTCGTACTGTACAACAAATCAGTTCTGCCGTAAAAGGTAATAATAGACGGGATTACCCTACGACTGTAATCCCGTCGTCTCTTCGCAACGTTCAGACTGTCTATGTCGGTGGACTGTCTCCCAATGTTTACAGTCCCTTCCATCAATAGTTAAATATGTCCTTTTCCGATCGTGTTCTAAAGGAATTCCTGATACTATAGTTTCTTCTAACAATCGAATTCAAGTCATATTTATTTATCTCCCTCACTAATCTTTAAATGAAGGTTCAATGACAGATTTTAAAATACTGAAAAAGAAGAAATCTTCTCTTCCCTTTTCGTTTCCTTTTTTCCTTTCTATATGGGTAAACTTACGTCTCAAGGTTTCTTATCGTTCTTCTCTATTCTTTCGGAAGGAGTTACTAGTCACGTTTCTTTATCTCCTTTTGTTATCTTACCCTTTCTGATCTCTAGAGAAGTTCTTTTCATCTCTATGGTTCCCTTGTAAAGTACGTTTCTACCCGAGTTATTTCCTGTCTTTACCATACCTGGATTGTCTTCGTCTTCTATAATTCTCCACCGTTTTGATACCGTTCTTATGTGTCTTCTTGACATGTTTTGTCTAGAAGTACTGGGTCTATTAGTGCACACTAGTGAGTGGATCTCGGTCTGTAGGACCTTATGTTTCAGTTCACCCGAATCCTTCGTAGTGATGCTTGTTTCGATCACCTCCACTACCTTAAGGTCAACTCAATAAAGTTTAGGATTTTCTACTACGACACTTTCACGACGTGAGTTATACAGTCGTTTAAACCTTTAGAGTCGTCACCGGTGTCCTGACCTTTTGCAGTCAAAAGTAAGATTAGGGTTTCTTTCCGTTGTGGTTTCCTACAAGTTTGATGGTGTGTTAACGTGAGTAGAGTGTGTGATCATTTCATTACGAGTTTTAAGAGGTTCGGACCGAAGTCGTTATGCACTTGGCACTTGAAGGTCTACAAGTTCGACCAAAATCTTTTCCGTCTCCTTGGTCTCTAATTTAACGGTTGTAGACGACCTAGTGACTTTTTCGTTCTCTCAAGGTTTTTTTGTAGTTAAATACGATACGGTTTCGGAAACTGACACACTTAGTGTTAGTTGACACCTTTTAAGACTTTCTCTACCCTTATGGTTTGGTGGACTGGACGGAGAACTCTTTAGACATACGTCCAGTCCTTCGTTGTCAATCTTGACCTGTAGTTCGTTGTCTGACCAAGGTTTAT